>JAUMHM010085275.1:0-11734 GCA_032362435.1 Melikaiella ostensackeni
ATGATATGATATGATATGATATGATATGATATGATATGATATGATATGATATGATATGATATGATATGATATGATATTAGTTAACTAGTCATCTGAATAATAATTAAGCATATTAACGTATAAATTATGAGTTATATCTAAAATCACGCATACCATAAGAGAAAAATGGCTCATAATGCCGTGTGCTTATAATACGCTTTTTGAAAAACCGGTAAAAAAACTGTCGGTGCCAGTAATTTTATTTTACCGGTACCGGTAGTTCATACACTTCGTTTTTTCAATTAAAAACTGATCTTCAATTCATTTGAATTCATTTGAAATTCACCCTGAATTCTTATTCATTTGGTCTGCATTTTATGAACTTCTTCAAAGTTCTCTTGATCCTTTTATAATTCTCCCTAAATTCTTTCGAATGTTTCTAAATTCACTCAATTCTACGCCATTCAATGGATTTTTTTTCAGTTTTTCATGATTTCAATGAATTTTTAAACTATATTGACATTGTTTGCAATTTACTTGAATTTTCCATAAAAGTTCTTCAAATTCACTTAAATTTTGTTGAGTTCGTCCTGAATTCTATTCGCCCCTATTTCACTCAAGTCGATGGAAATTTTTTGGTTCTCAAAATATTGTTGATTACAATGGAATTTTTTGAAGTTTTTTTCAGTTCATTCGAATTTAACGCGAATTTTCATAAATTTATCCTGACTTCGTTAAAATCCACCTGGAATTCTTATAAATTTCATCGAACTCTTTTGAATTTTTTTGAATTCAAAAGAAGTCACATTATTTATGCACATTAGTAACTCGAAATTTTTAGAAATAACTTGAAATCTTGTGAAACCCCTTGAAATATTTTGAAATATTCCGACATTTCTTAAAATCTATTAAAAAATTTTGAGGGCTATAGTAATCTTTCGATATCCCTTGAACTCCCTTGAAATCTTTTGAAATCACTTGGAACCTTTGGAAGTTTTGTAATATCCCGTGAAATATTTTGAAACCGATTGAATACTGTTGCAAAATCGTTGGGATCTCTCTAAATTCCTTGAAGTCTTCTGAAACTAAAAATTTAAAATTAAATTTAAAATTAAATTTAAATTTAAAATCGTTAAAATCCATAAAGATCCTGTGAAATCCTTTCATACGCCAAAAAATCTTGAAAGATTCTTGGAAGTCTCTTGAAATAATCTTGAATAACATAAAATACTTAGAAAATCTGTGAAATACATTTTAATGTTTTAAAGTTACTTGCAATCATTTCTGAAGTACTGTAAAATCTATTGGGATATTTTGAAATACTTAGATAATCCCTAAAATTTTTGAAAATATTTTGCACATACTAAAAGTTCTTTGAAATCCCTCAAAACCTGTTGAAATGACTTGAAATTATTAAACATCCTTTGAAATATATAAAAATTTAGTGAAATATTAAGAAATCGTTGAAATCCTTATATCGGGCAAGCACTCAAAATTCGAATGATCAACCCCTCGACATTGAAGGATTAACTGAAATGAATTTCTTTTATTTAAGGGAATTAAGTTTTATTACCTCATCAAAGTATATAATTTAAGATCTGTATTTGCAAGAACAATGAAATACTTCGTCACCACAACGATTACAAGTTAGATTAACAGTTGTAAACTAAGTGAAAGTTAGCAGCGGAATTTGTTTTTATATTTTGAATGTGATAAATAAAGCAATTTCAAGTCGTTCAGAAGTCAATCAGCCGGAAATGAAACGTTGAATACACGAGACGCAGCAAGAATAATTCTTACTTTTTTCTGCGTACAGAAAATTGACAATTTTTCCCACATAAAAGTATAACGTTATAAAAATTTGTCCAAGGCTGTACGTTTATTATACCTTTCTTCTCAAGTATTGAAAGGTGGGGATTTCGAAAATAAAGGAAACATTTTTTGCAATTTTTTTGCAGCACTTTTATTTTTCACCATAATGTATCATCAAAATAGAATACAAATCATAATAGTTTGAGTACATCTGAATATTTTTTTATTTCATTCTGCTTGATAGCGTGAACAATACACAAAACAAATACAAGTACCGACAATAATGTAATGTGTCTCAATAACAATGCTTAATTGTTGAATAATTCAAGAAATCAGAATTATGAAAATGAAGAAAATTGTTGATGCGTGATCTGTATTGAAATTTTTTGTTCCTATTATGTTCTCCTAAGTTGAGTTATCATTATTCCTTGTAAAAATGGCGAAAAGGAAATTTCAGATAGGTTTGTGTACGATTTTATTTCAAATTCTTTCCGATATTAGCATCCGAACCTTCCCGTTTCTATCAGAAATGTTGACTAATTTCGACCGGAAAATTCCAGTTAGTGCAAATAGCTTCTAGATCAATTACAAATGAAATTAACATCACATTCGCTCACAATCTGATATTGATTTATCATTACAAATTTTCGTAAAGAATCGGATGCAGATCTCGTAAAGTTTCAGGAATAAATAGAAACGATTGTATAGGTTCGGAAAGAACTTTCTATTCGTGATTTAAATCAGGGTAGATTATCTTGGCAGGAACAATGCGTCCGTCATCGACACTGTGGCCGAAACGCTCATTTAGAAGATCATTCAGCTCTATTGGTTTGGTCACATTGGCAACGATGCCGTCTATGCGTATTTTAACTCTTCCGAAGACATTATCAGGATTACCTACAGGAGCAACGAATGGAAATAAAATGTTATTTAAATCTAATCCAATGATGTACTGGCGATTCTCATCTACTTCTACTGGGTAATACTCCTCCTTCAAAGGATAAGTACGTATTGGACGAATGACGGTTCGGTAATGATGAACATTATGCAGTTCAATTGGAAAAGGCTGAACTGCGTCTTCTCTGGGTGGCCAACCTGATTCTGAAAACATAGTGCATAAGCAGGAAATTAATTTAACAAATCATAGTTTCTATTTTATATCAAAAAATGTAATTGATACAACATATGGAAAGTAAAATCATAAATAACAGTGCAAGTAGATATTGATAAGCACCCTGAAGTACATGGTATTCGTTTTAGTTTCCTTGGCTGTCTTCGTTCCCGTTTCCCCTTCTGTTTCAGTATCAGTTTTCTAATCCGTTTCAGTATACTTTTCAGTACCCGACAGATATTTTCCTAAGTAGAAGTTTTCCCAACTTGTCCGAGCTTTAAAACGTGGCCCTACCATGGAAGCCCTACATGGCCTTCTCGATTTTTTAAACCATGGTCAAGAATATCCTGTGTTCAGAAATAGGAAGCTGATCACGAAAGTCGTACTCGGTAGCTTTCGGGCGTTGCACCAGGTCAGCAACGATATAATCTTCGAGGAATTGTGGATAATTTTACACTATATGAGTGATATGTGATTACTTTATTCGCGACAGGACGACATTAAAACACCAGACGCTGCACCAGGTCTTCACAATAAAACTCGACAGGAAGTAACTTAGAAATTGATGTCCAGGGTCGCCAAAGTTGATCCCAAATTTAGTTTAGATGGTTTCTGTGCATCACGTATCGCATCAAGCCCTTAAAATAAATTCCTATGGGAAATCTCCTAAGAACTGATAAAAGGAATCACCAAAACTGACTCCAAATCAAGTCAGGTAGGTTGCCGTGTATCAGGTGTCGCACCTGGTGTTCAAAATGAAATTCTGCCGGAACCTTCCTGGGAATTGATATCCAGGATCACCAAAATTGACTCCAAATTTAGTCTAGATGGTTTCAGTGTATTAGGGTCGCACCTGGTGTTTAAAATGAAATTTCACCGGAACCTTCCTGGAAATTGATATCCAGGGTCACCAAAATTGACTCAAAATTCAGTCTAGATTGTTTCCGTATATTAGGTATTGCGCCAGGTGTTTAAAATAAAGTACTACCGGAACCTTTCTAGAAATTGATATCCAGGATCACCAAAATTGACTCCAAATTTAGTCTAGATGGTTTCCGTAGATTAGGTGTCACTCAAGGTGTTTAGAATAAAGTTCTACCGGAACCTTCCTGGGAATTGATATCTAGGATCACCAAAATTGACTCCCAATTTAGTCTAGATGGTTTCCGTATATTAGGTGTCACGCCAGGTGTTTAGAATAAAGTTCCACCGGAACCTCCGTGGAAATTGATATCCAGGATTACCAAAATTGACTCCAAATTTAGTCGAGATGGTTTAGTATATTAGGTATCGCGTCAGGTGTTTAGAATGAAGTTCTACCGGAATCTTCCTGGGAATTGATATCCAGGATCACCAAAATTGACTTCAAATTTAGTCTAGATGGTTTCCGTAGATTAGGTGTCACTCAAGGTATTTAGAATAAAGTTCTACCAGAACCTTCCTGGGAATTTATATCCAGGATCACCAAAATTGACTCCCAATTTAGTCTAGATGGTTTCCGTATATTAGGTGTCGCGCCAGGTGTTAAAAATAAAGTTCTACATCAACTTTCCTGGAAATTGATATCTAGAATCACCAAGATTGACTCCAAATTCAGTCTAGATGGGTTAGTATATTAGGTATCGCGCCAGGTGTTTAAAATAAAGTTCTGCCAGAATCTTTCTGGAAATTGATATCCAGGATCATCAAAATGACTCCAAATTTAGTCTAGATGGTTCTCGTGTATTAGGTATCGCGTCAAGTGTTTAAAATGAAATTCTACTGGAACCTTCCTGGAAATTGATATCCAGGATCACCAAAATTGACTGAAAATTTAGTCTAGATGGTTCCAGTGTATGATGTGTCTCACCTGGCGTTCAAAATGAAATTCTACTGAAACCTTTCTGGAAATTGATATCCACGATCACCGAAATTTACTCCAAATTTAGTCTAGATGGTTCCCGTGTATTAGGTGTCGCAATTGGTGTTCAAAATGAAATTCTACAGGAACCTTCCTGGAAATTGATATCCAGGATCACCAAAATTGATTCAAAATTTAGTCTAGATGATTTCCGTATATTAGGTGTCACGCCAGGTGTTTAGAATGAAGTTCTACCGAAACCTTCCTGAAAATTCATATCCAGGATCACCAAAATTGACTCGAAATTTAGTCTAGCTGATTATCGTATATTAGGTGTCGCGGCAGGTGTTTTAAGTAGAGTTCTACCGGAACCTTCCTCGAAATTGATATCAAGGTTCACCAAAATTGACTCCAAATTTAGTCTAGATGATTTGCGTATATTAGGTGTCGCGCCAGGTGTTCAAACTAAGTTCTGCTGGAACCTTCCTGGAAATTGATAACCAGGATTACCAAAATTGACTCCAAATTTAGTCTGGATGGTTTCCGTATATTAGGTGTCGCGCCAGGTGTTTAGAATAAATTTCTACCGGAACCTTCCTGGGAATTGATATCCAGGATCACTAAAATTGACTCTAAATTTAGTTTAGATGGTTCTCGTATATTAGGTGTCGCGCCAGGTGTTTAAAATAAAGTTCTATCGCAACCTTTCTGGAAATTGATATCCAGGATCACCAAAATTGACTCCAAATTTAGTCCAAATGGTTCCCATATATTATGTGTCGCACCAGGTGTTTCAAATGAGATTCTACAGGAACTCTTCTTGAAACTGATGTCCAGACTCACCAAAATTGCCTCAAAATATATTCCAGACGGCTCCCGGGCATCAGGTGTCACACCAAGTGTTTGAAGTAAAAATCTACAGGCAGTCACTGATATTTCTTAATTTTGATTTAACCTCAGTTTCGCTGCCAGTTTTTTGGAATTCATGTCGGTTACTTTCCTTGACGTTTTAAATGTTGTGTCAGATTGACCATAAAATATTTTGTTTGCGCGTTGCAATCTTCTATTACCCTTCAGAAAATGGCGACTTGCTCACGAATTTTATCACGGACTGTAGAAAAGTGCCAGATGAAAATAAATACGAAAACTGTTAATTGATAAAGTTTTCACTAGACGAATCTTGAGGAAAGTCAAAGTCTCAAGTTTAACTATTTTCAATCGCTTAAAAGGTAGGTAGAAATTCTGATTTTTGTCGAATAACTTATTATAATTCAATTAATCTATTTCATAATTTAAATTACATTAAAGTTTATTGTCGTAATTGTCATATCTACATAATTTTACAGAAATACCCACAAAATAGTCCGCAAGATCTCAAAGAAGTTACGAATAATTAATTTAAATTAAGTTGGGGAAAATATTTGTTCTCTAAGCAGAAAATATTGAAACTACAGTAATAATTCCAGTTTGTTTTAAGACTATGAAACTTAGAAAAAATGTAATTTGTAATAATTATAAATTAAATGGAATAAAAAGGTTACATATTTATATTTATTGTAGTATAATTATATGATAATTCACTTAATAATTTGAAAAATTAACCTCAAATGCAGCGAAAAAATTGTTTGAGTGTTTCAAAAGTATTGGATCCAAGCTGTAACATCAAAATTCCATCATTTTAGTTTACGCTAAAAATAACAACATTACATTTTTTGTGAGAGTAGTGTGTTCTTCTTATTTATATACTGAAGCATGACTGGAGAGCGAAACTCTCTTTAATTCAAAAATTTTTGAGTAAAATGCAAGGTTGAATTCCACAACCAGAATACTTCGACCAGACAATTCACGTTAATAGTATTAAAATTAGATTTTTTTTGTAGCGAAAATTTTATTCTGAACAGGAGTACCGCTATGTTGCGAAAAGCTTCTACTTCTAATCTTTGTTTAATAAAGTGCAAATATTGAAGTTTGAGGTTGGAACTTGAACCCAATACACTCGAAATGGTTGTTTAAGATTTTTCACAAAATTTCTAAAAAAATACTTAGAGTAAGAGGAATAAAACAAGAAGTCTCCTAGCAATCTTCTAGAATTACTAGTATCAAACCCAAAAGCAGTTTCAATCATTACCCTGGGAATCAAGTATTGTTCAAATGCTCACGGATCATCGCGATTGCGCTAAAAGCTAACATCGGCAATCCTTGACATCAATTCTCCGAAAACTCCTTAAAGATTATTATGTTAAGGACCTGGCGTATTTCCCGATGCACGGGATTCATTGTGACTGCATTTGGGGTCAACAAATCTAGCTGTGAACATTAATTACGAGGAGCCTTCCTGTTTCTTATTCTGTTAGACAACTGAAGCTATATACCTGATAAACTGAAACTATCACCATAACATTCAGGATCAAGGTTCACATTTACTTTGGTTATTAATTCCTGAAAGACTTCCCAAAGATTATTATTTTAATCACCCCGTACAACAACCCACACATGAGGAACATCTGGACTGAACTCAAGGTTGACGTTAGTGATACTAGATTTCAATTCCTACAAAGCTTCTTGCAGATTTTTGTTCTCAAAACCTTGTGTGACAACTGATGCACAGAAAAGATCTAGGCTGAATTTGAGATCGACGCTGGTGACTCTGGATGTCGATGCCTGGGAAACTTCTTCTTAGGAGACTTTCTGTCGAATTTCATTTTGAATACCTGGTGCGACACCTGATGCACCGGAACCATCAAGATAGAATGATCCTAGTTAATCGATTCCTAAGAGGCTTCCTGTAGAATTTTATTTTAAACACCTGATGCGACACCCGATGTATGGAAACCATCTAGACTAAATTTCTAGTTGACACTGGTGACCCAAATTATCAGTTCCTAGGAGACTTCCTGTAGAATTTTATCTTAAACACCTGGTGCGAAACCTGATGCACGGGAACCATCTAGATTGAATTTCGAGTCGATTCTGGTGATCCAAGGTAATCAATTCTTTAGAGGCTTCTTGTAAAATTTTATTTTAAGTACCTGAAGCGACATCCGATATACGGGAACCATCTAGACTGAATTTTGAGCGGACACTGGTGACCCCATGCACGGGAAGCATCTTCACTGGATTTGAAGTTGACACTGGTGACGCCAGCTTTCAATTTCTAGGAGAGTTCCTGTAGCACTGCACTTTAATTTTGATTCAATTTTGGTGATCCTAGTTAATCAATTTCTAAGATGCTTTCTGTAGAATTTCATTTTAAATACTTAGTGTGACACCTGATGTACGGGAATCATCTAGACTAAATTTGGAGACAATTTGGTTGATCCTAGTTAAACAGTTGTCAAGAGGCTTCCTGAAGAATTGAATTTTGAACACCTGGTGCGAAACCTGATTCATGGGGACCATCTTAAGTAAATCTCATATTATCAATTTAGAGAGTTTGAAACGAGTTATTACGCACTAGATAGATCAGTAGTTGTTGACTTACATGATAATATCTCAATGAAATTTTTTAAAATGTAAATGAAGTATGACAATACGGACCTAGTGTGTAATTAATTCTTATCTCATATTAATCCTCTATTTCGAAGCAATACCTTGTGAGTTGACGAAGGTGACACAACCTATTTACAAGTTTCACACTACTTATTGCACAATGAATAGATCAATAGTAGTTGTTGCAAGAAATAACATTTTTTTCGATAAAAATGGGATCTCTGTCCTTCGTGTAAAATGTCATATGTCATTTATTGATCGGCAGAATAGAAAAATTGAGAAAGAATGCAAACTTGTTCACTACGAATTTAATATAATATCGTTTATTTATTAAAGGAATAGGATTGAATTTCACTAAAGAAACATCTCAATTTTTTCACGAAACCAAATCAAACAAGTCTGTGAAATCATGATGACTTCTTATATTCAGAAGCTTGAGAATTAGAAATACATATTCAATTTTAAATTTCTCCACCACGCCTAATCTCTAAATATATTTACGCTCAGATTAACAAGTCTAGTCAACAGAATTTTGATATTAGGTTACTTTTTTCCTAAAATTTTATCCTCTTTACTTCCAATTTTTTCGAACTTCAAAAGCATCATTTCTTCCGGAAATTTCAGTCTTTTCATCCTTAAGGTATTTGTCGTACGGAAAAAGAGATCTCAGGAGAAATGTATTTAATTGTATTTTAAGAATTGCAAAATTATAATTAACATTTCAATTAAAGAGAGAAAAGACTATTTTTCATGATAATAATGCGTAACATGCCAAAATTTTAAAGATGATGGAATTTTATTAAATAAGTTCAATGCCTAGGGACGTCTTGAGAGTAGAGAAGGATTGAGGTTGTCACAGAAATGCCAACGGACAAGTCTTGAGTTTTTTTTTAATTACTCTACATTAAACTCCTCACAGATGTAGGGAAGCAAATTTGTTTGTTTTTCTATTCTTTTAACAATACTTTTGCAAATACAGAGGGAGAATGGTTCATTTCAACGATATGATTTTTGATCTTTGAATAAACGTCTGAAATAAAGTAATTGTTAATTAGAAATAATCAAGACAGGCTTAGAAATCACAAATATAGTAGTACAATTCTGTTTAATTATTACAATAGCATAAATTATTGTTTCATTAGTTCCATTGATTAATCATTGCAAATGGTCACTCCAACAATAATTTGAAGGGCAAAGAACAATGTCTACGAGGAAGCGACTGGTTGGGACATTTGTTTAATGAAATTGTTATTAACGATCTATATTATTGACGTTTGACCAAGTTCAAAGTATATAAATGCCTTTGAAGAGAATTGTTGATTACTTTTGGTCAGAAAAATCAATTTGACTTCTAGAAAAACTCATTTCTTGAGAATTTGTCCATGAAATTTTTGATAAAAATATTTAATGTTAACTTATGCCAATTTTTCGTTGTAAATTGTTACGCTTCGGAAAAATCTCAGCAACTGCCGTGAAGCAAACAATTTTTCGTATGAGAAAAGTAAACTAGAAAGAATTTGTTTATAAACATTGAACAAATTGCAAGCCAACGTTCTTTAAAAAATTCGATGCTGAGCATTTATAAGAAAAAATTTGTTGGATCGGTCAAAAAATGCGACTTGTGGATGATTATGAACAGTAGATTCCTATTTCAGACAACCGTGCTGCGCTTGTCAAGAGTGAGATCGCTACGCATTTTGCTGGCGCGCCTCCACTGAGTATAATTTGAAATGCGTTCCAAGCTGCGTGGTGTACGGCGTAAGTGTGGACGTGAGCGTTGGCAACCGAGTGTGGACGTGAGCTTTGGCAACCGAGCGTGTACAGGCCTTTAGGCATTGAAAAAAGGGGTAATGATAGTGAAAATATCAGCAGACATGTTTCGAGTGTAGAAAGGGGTGATGATTAGCATAAACATGCCTTTGGGAAATTTTTGAGGGTAGAGAGGGGTTTAGGTTGACACAAAAGTGCCGATTGACAAGTTCTGAGAATTTAAAAATGTGGCACTGGTCACCGAAATGCCCAAGGACAAGTTTGGAGAGTTGGAAAAGGCACCGGTTGTCATAAATATGCAAAGGGACAAGTTTCGAGAGTTGCAAAATGCGTTTGTTTTCATAATAATGCTTACGGACACGTTTTGCGAGTTGAGAAGTGCGGTGGTTTTTGTGAAAATGCCTAGGGACGAGTCTTGAGAATTGGTAAGGGCGGCTGTGGTCATAAAAATGGTACGCGGTCAAAGAAAAGTTTCTTCGATTTTGAGAAAAATCTTGGCAGTTTTTTTTGAATGAAAGATATAGTTTGTTTCAACCAAAATCTTTTTTTAAATTAAAAAAGTATTTTCTTATATTCTACCAAAAATTTATTCAAGTTCGAGGAAAGTTTCTTTGCCCTGATGGTTACATCATTTGGCTTAACAACACAAATATTTGAAACATTCAGAGCTTTCATTTGTTCTAGTTGAAACATTTATTACAATAGACGTATGCCTTTTGTTTAGAGTTAAATGAAGCTGGCCTTCATGTTTATTGTACTGACTTCTTGAATCAATAAAGGGTTCTAACGAAAAATATTTGTACTCCGTTGATTTATCACGCATCGTATTCTGACGAATAGTAGTTGAAAGTTTTTTGTATGAACTTACAACATTTTTTTTATATGGCAACCCCACGAGATAAATTTTTGATGTGAATGAGTAATTAAAATACTTTGTGCAAAACTCTGCTGGTGCGCAAACCCCAGAATCAAAGTGAGCATGTATCAATATTAATCTCGCATTGTAAGCAGGAATGGGTCGCTTCTCATGCAGAAATTTCAGCGTGGCGTCGGTCGGGCCCATATCTGGCAGAATGTGGCCCTAGTCGGGCAATCCTTCTGGATGTTAAATATACACGTGAACATTAGAGTAATCCAAAAATGCACTGAAAACTTTACTTTCCGATTATAGAGATTTCGGATACAGGGAGTTTTATGGCATATATTATTTACATATAGTATATACTATTAATTTCAGGTGTGAAGAGCATACCGAAAAATCTCAAGGTGCCACTATCTAATTTTCGGTCAAAATGTGAAAAATGTAAAAAATCTAGGGACACCTTAGAATATTCGAAAATAAATGTTGTTAAACAATAGTAATACATTCCCGCCCATAAATAAATTAAACCATTGCGTTAAACGTCCGTTTCTTATTTCCATATGTTACAAGATTCGAATCGGGCAACGTGGCACGAAAAGAATAAATGTTTTTTTATTATATATTTGATATTGTTCTAGGGCCACGGCTTATTGTCCAAATTTTGAGGATATTTAATATTCTTCATCAATATTTATATTATATTTTATCATGTTGAGTAAACTCACCTGCAAAATTGAGTGAAGCCACGCAGGTAAAGTATATAATGACGATCTTCATTGCCTCTAGATACAAGTAGATATAACGCTAAAGAACTCAAGACCGATTTCGTGAAGGGCGGCTGGTTTTATAGAGCATGTTTATTTACAATTGA
>JAUMHM010085276.1:0-11731 GCA_032362435.1 Melikaiella ostensackeni
ATCTTTAAATATGGGACAAAAAATATCGATTTCAGGACTAGCTTTGTCACGTGACCTATGTATAACATGGCCTTAAGTAACTTTACAGTTGAAAGCAACTACTAACATTATATTTTGATGTTCAAAAAAGTATGTCAAATGGCTCGTCCTATAAACCTGGTTTTCTGATACGGAACCCTTTCAAAAACTATAAATATTACTTTACTCAGTCCCGGTATTGATAAACTATATTCGCCGTACATTGTTTAAACAATTATGTATCTTGATGGCACATTATGCATGAAAAATACATTATAAGCCGTAAAAGAATCGTTAAATAAAGCCAAGTATGGAAATAGTATTGAAAAACGTAGAAGAATCTAAATATTCACGAAAGATTGTAAAATTACATGAATTATTTTATTTTATTTTTACTCCATGAATACTAGAATAACATCTTTGTCAGGTACTTAGGGCCTACTCCTGTTTCAAATCAAGTGTGGATTCGGAGCGAAAAATTGGTAATTTTTTCCATATCTTCGCTATAGAACGATTTTTTTCGAATGGTCGGGTTATAATAAAAAAAAATCGTTTGATACAAAAAGTATTAAAATTAGCCAATTTTTCTCTCCGAATACATACATACTTTGAAACAGGAGGAGGCTCTAAGTATCTGACAAATACGCAATTCTAGTATTTATGAAGTAAAATGAAGCGATTCATTTTTGAAGTTAGAGCTTGGTTCCATCGCACTCAGAGAGTGGTACTTCAGAACATAAGAACACTTTAAAGATTGGGTTTTCTAAAAATTGCAGAGTGGCAGCTTAAAAAAAAATTTCCCACGATTTTTTTTGCAAACAAAAATAATTGAACACACTTTAAATAACAATTCTTTCTATCTTAAGCTTTGAGCGAGTTCTGAAAATAAGTTTATCGAGAAAAGAAGAAATATGTGGTAACTTTATATCCAAGGGGTATAAATTTAGGGGTTCAGACTTTCAAATTTCTTCAAATTAGATATGTTTCTATTCAATAAGTGTTGCAATTTTATATCTTTCAAAATGCTTACCACGGCGAATAAGTGTGCTTTAAAAATATATTAATACGTATTTTCTGTTTTTCCCATACACAAGTTTTTGAAGGTTATATAATAGTAAAAAATTTTCGAGATAGGATACAACTTCTTATTTTTAAAAACAAAAAACTATTGCATCGAAACTTATTTTCCTGTACTTGTTCGCAGAAGGCATTGAACGGGAAACTATTTTCTTATTCTGAGAGTTTTTTATCTATGGATTTGATATTATGTTAGGTGGGTATGATATAATGTTATATTCACCAATTGAATTAGCGAAAACTGCTAATGTTAAGAACAAATTCTTAGCAAAAATCCTCATTTTTCTTCAAAACAGAAGAAAATAATTAACAAAATTCTGTTTCACTTGTTTTGTATAAGCGAATCGCTATCTCATCAGATCCTGTCGTAAAATTTCACAAATCATTTTTGCGAGAGGGATTATTCTCGTGCAGACTTTTTCCTTAACTGGAATTCGAGGGTATAAATTATAGGAGTTAGTCATATTACATCTCTCAGGAAAATTTAATAAACAAAACTTGATGATATTCCAGGAAATTTTACTCTCAACAGAAATATGCATTGAAATATTCGACTCAATAAATATTTCAACTTGAACGTATATTGCAATGAAATATCTGAAAACAATAGACATTGAAATTGTTTTATTTTTGAACTCCGAAAGATCTAATTCTTAATTCATTATTCTATTTATACTCTCTCCCTTTTACAAGTTCACGAGACTTTCCAGAACCAGTAAATGGTTTCTTACTGACAATCCTCATATCCCACCTCACGAACTATTTCTTACATATCGACTTGACCACTATTCTTACTCCTAGGCACTGGCAACCGTGCCCTGGGCTTCTGTTTCTCCTTACCACTACCAAACTCTCCTAGGGGCTGTAGCACCTTGTAGTTGGTGAGGAGGTTCAAGCGTGCCAGACAATGGTGTCAAACGACCCCCGGCCTGCAGGAATATGGATATGAATAATAGGGTCCCTATAAAGGGGCTCTCCGGTGAGTGGGCATGGATGATTGCAGTATGGTAAGAGGGCGAAAGAATCTTGCCCCGAGTATCTAGTCTCACCCTTACATGCGGGTCTGTGCAAGGGCGGACCGTTTATTCACCTAGCTTCTCGTGGGATTCTTATAAAAACCAATCAAAATAAGGAGTTGAAAGAAAAAGGAGGGAGAGAGGTAGCAGAGGACCGAAATGGGTTTGGCCGAATGGATCTAACACAACCTGTAGGGATTCAATCCTTCACTGGAGACATCGTCCTTGCGAATCTTCAGGTATGACCAGCTTAAGGAGGAGGACACAATGAGAGGATTCAAGCAACTCCTAGTTGTGCAGATTCCTGAGTGCCATATGAGAGCTCTTGCGGTCTTCAACAACAGGCCCTTCTAACTCCCTCGTCAGGTCAACTTAAAGGTTGCCGGTCAAGATCAGGAGGAGCCTCTTGGGATGGAGGAAGTTCGGGGGCAGACGCAAATGGTTGTTCCCAGTCTATCCATCACCCAAATCAACATGCATCACAGCAAAGGCGCCTGTGCGGTTCTGCAGAGGTGCATGACTGTGAGGTACACAGGTAATTCACCAATCCAAGAACCTTGGTTAGCGATGCTAACTCCCACCATACATTGTGCGGCACCACGGACACTAATTCAAGAGAGAATGACCTATTGGATATCATTCACGACGATGTGAGATGATGTCGGGGGTGAAATTCGTAAGGCAAAGCAAGAAAGCTGTCCCAACATTTGCACAGACATTGAAAAAGTGGCAGAGGCGACTACACTGGACAAGCTGCTCTCTTGAAACCAGAATGCTATTCTTGGCACACTAAAATTGCCCGACGGAGGATACTCAGTGTCGGACGCAGAGAGTCTGACACACCGGATCAAGACACATTTCCCCTGCTTCATAAGGTTTGGAGAAAAGAAAACGTAGCGTTGAGGCATCTTAAGACGCATGTGGCTCAAATGGGCCCGCAACGGCAGCTGGCCCCCGAAATTGTCACTTCTTCCAGGGTCAGGTGGACCCTGAGGCTAAGCTCAATCACAGGGCCGCCGCTGATACTTGCTAGAGCTAGTCTGACACTGGGATATGTCCCGATGACATGGAGAGGGACGAGAGTCATTTTCATTCCGAAAGCAGGCAGGAAAGGTTATACTTCACCTAAGGATTTCCGTCCTATCATTCATACATCTTCCTTACTGGAAACGGTGGAGGGACTTGTGGATAGATACATCCGCGACAGTGTCATGTTAAGTAGGCCACTATACAAGAAGCAAAACACCAATAGGGCTCGTCACTCGACCGAAACTGTCCTACGCGGATCAGTAAACCTCACAGCAGGAAGGCTTCACGACTGGAACTTTTATAGCCATTGAAGGAGCCTTCAACTACACCTCTAGAGAGGTGATAAGGGCGGCCATGATTGCACATGGTGCGCCAACCGCAGTCTTAGAATGGACGTGCCACATGTTGGGCAACAGAAACTTAACAAAGACTGAGGGGGATACCATTTTATGTGGAACTGTCGATTCGGTATGCCCGCGAAAAAGCGTTTTATCACCCGTACTGTAATGCTTGGCAGTTAGTGAAGTGTCTTATCTACTCACGAGTGAAGGCTACCACGCTATAGACCATGCGGAAGACATAATGATCATCGTGTGTGATCAGCTTCTGGATACGCTCTTCGGGGTAATGCAGCTAGCACTCAGGACAGTGGATACATGGTGCAAAAAGACCGGATCATCGGTTAATTCGACTAAAACGGATCTGTTTATATTCACTAGATGGTACGAGTGTGGCTGGGCACCAATTGAGAATCATTTAAGGAGCTGAGTACCTAGAATTCATCCTGGATAGAAGGCTGTTATGAAACGGGCGCCTGAAAAACAAGTGCAAGAAGCTTACAGTGAACCTTTCACTTTGTAGGAGAGCCATAGGAAAAATTTGGGTCCTGAAACCGAAGACACTGATGTGGATCTATACTGCGATTCTGCGACTTAGGCTAACCTATGTGGCGGTGGTCTGGTGGGGCAGGGTTGCACTGTCCACTGTGAAATCTTGACACAAGAAAGGAATGGTCTAACGGCAAGGCATATTTGCCTGGTGATGGGGACAATTGGTTCAGAGATGTCTCCAAGAACGAGGAGAAAGCAGGACCCGGTGTCTATCGTAGGATGAGTGGCATGGGCTTCACAATCCCGATGGGGTCCTATGCCACAGACCTACAAACGAAGATCATGGCCATGCTCCAGTGAACCTTTAAGGCACAGGAGTATGGCAATAGAAAAAATATCCGCATTTGCTCGGACAGCAGGGCTACTATAGTGGCCCGGAATGGAACAACGACTACGTCGCAGCTAATATGGAAGTGCTTTGTGGCACTGAACAATCTAACCACGGAAAACCGAGTGTCTCTACTTCGAAATGCTAGACATGGTGGCATTAAAAGTGATGAGATCTTGGACAAGCTAGCAAAACTAGCAGTAGAAGAAACCTTTACTGGTCTCGAACCAGTCGTAGGCATTTCCAGTAGGTTGGTCACTGAAGAAATTAAAAGTTGGCTTACCAAGTAACATCAGAAGGTCTGAAGTAAGGTCACTGGCTGCAGACAGGCCAAAGCACTTATAGGTTTGAATTTAAACTTCGAGCGATCTGCGGAATTATGAAGTTCGGAAGGAATGAAGTCAAGGTCCTAACAGAAATGTTTATAGGGCATTTAAACCTCAATTATCACAGACATAAGATATGGCTCGTGGAAGTTCCCTTTTCGTCTGTGCGGAAAGGATGATGAGATAGTTACTTACATCCAATGTCACTGCCCGCAATTGTGGGAAAGGGTCTGGCACTCAAGGACAGTGACTGCATCAGTGGATCAGACATATCAGCCAAGAGCTATGCTGAGGTCCTCGCCGTATAAAGAGGGTTTCGGGGTCGCGCATAGGCCTGCAAGAACGCAACGGGATTACATAAGCGTCTAGGGCTCTCTTGGTGGTCACCCTATCAATAATAATGAAAATAATAATAATATTATTAATGATAATATAACACTACCAATCAAAATTGTTAGCTACACTCCACCACACTAACTCTCTCCACTTACTCTTCTGCTTTAAGAGTCATTTTTTGGCTTTTTCCTAACCAATGCAACCCAGCAACCAGACAGATCTCTTTCAACTCTTCCGGCTTCTCTATCCATTTCTCACCCTGCTCATCCCGTTCAAAATCCACTTCATTCTCTCTTTCATACCCTTCCCTCCCTCTTCGTCACCTGTACACCTCTCTACCACATGAAATCATGATTTTTGCTCGTACCTACATTTTCTACTTTCTATATTCTTCTCTTTATTAATCCAATATCCCATTTCTTTTTTTAGCATATAACCTGAACAGATCCACCTTTCCCCATGACCCGTCTTAGAAACCTCTCATGCAGACTTGCACTTTCTCATGCTCTTCCTATTCTCAAATTCTCACTTCATAGCCTGACAATAACCACGCTTCCACGTTAAACATCCACGCTTTCATTCTTCAGTCGTCTTTGAACCTTCTCTTGCCTATACTCCACACGTGTATCATTCCTTGACTCACACATTCCAATCACTTTCTCAGCTGCAGCTCGTTTTCTCCTTCTGCGACATACTAGAGTCCTAGGTAGCAAAACTCGTCCACCAAAACCACCATTTCGCTATTTATTTTTCATTGATACTCCAGTACTGTCTATTTCTAAAACTACCTATTTCTAAAACACATCATTTCAGTCTTACTCACACTCACGCTTGAATCTTTTTGTTTCACCTACTATCCGAACGCTCTCATCATCGGACCCATCCCTCTTTTATAATCGAGCTACTAGAACTACATTGTCTGCGTATAGTAGTGAATATAGTTTTCCCGTTCCTAATACTTCCCTTTCTTTCCTTTCTCCTCATATTCTCCTCCAAGCCGGCCAATAGCACACTGAACAATGGACACCCTTGCCTAACTCTCCTTTCTGTCCAGAATCCCTCCTCTTTCTTTTCTTATATATTCACCTCTATCCAAGTCTCAACAAATATCTCTTTTATCTTCTTTATCAAATAGACAAACAGTGCAACTAGTTTCCGTTCCTTCCGCCTCAAGTTCCCATTGACTGGAAAATTGAGCGCGTAAATATTGTCTGTTGTCTCCTTTCCTTTTCTAAAACCCGTTTGCTTATGTTGTATACGTCCCATTTCTTCCATCTGTCGCTCCAGCCTCTTTCTAAGCACTTTCGCGTGAATTTTATATCAAGCTGACTCGAGTGTGATACCTCTATATTCCTCTACCATTTGAGTCTCTCCTTTCTTGATGAACTTCACCACAAGTCCAATCTTCCGAACCTCTGACCATTCTCCAACTTTCCAAACCTTATTGCGAATCCTCCATATCTCTTCTTTCTCCCTTTTTCGACCATACTTCCTTGTCTCGCGCTATCACATTTCTTCATTCACCCTTTACTACATTCTCCATGCCCCTAGCAGTCTCTTGGTATACTCCGTCCAATCGTCCATCCCGATTTCCACATTTATGCTTCCCCTTTCTCCTCTTCCCCTGTTTAATCAACTCACACTCTCTTCTTCCCTTTACAGCTTTTTCGCTCTTTCCTCATGTTATCTTTTTTCATTTCCACTCAATATTCTCTCTCGATCTCTTTTTCTCCTTTTGAGTGCCCATTTCTCCATTTTCCTTTTTCTCCATTTTCTTACACTCTCCCTCATCCTCTCTTCAGTTACCCTGAATTCGTCATCCTATCAACCTCTTCTACTTGCTTCACCATCTCCTTTCGGTCTCGACTTCTCCCTTACCTTATCATCACTCTCTTAAGCTTTTTAATCAGTGCCTCTACTCCTTCTCCTTCTATACTTCGTACCTCCTCGTTCTCCATATTTTCTCCAAATGCTTTGTACTTATCTGCCCCTCGACTGCTCTTTTCAATTTCCTCACCTCCACTTCCATCTCATTCCCCCTGCCCCGCTTTAGTGCACCACGTCTCGATGTCGCTAACACCTGAAAGTGCTTGCAGCCTATCTCATTGCCTACTTTCATTCTAAGCATCAGCTTCCTTATTCTTTCTTCTACCTTGCAATTGTTTAAGTATTAAGCTTTCAGTGATATACCTTCCATCATGAATGATGAGAATGTAAAAGGGCTTTCTGTTTCTTAATACGCCCAGGGAAGATTTATTTTTTAATTTCATTAGAGAAAAATGAGCCACTAAAGATAAGTATAAAAGTTTCAATTCGATTAGTTGTAACATTTATTTATGTGTGTTCAATTTAGTTTGTAAATTTATTTATGTGGATAATGAGAAGCGTGACAAATAGAAGAGTCTACTAAAATAACGTGACTGTGTAATATCTCAGCTTTATTGAAACAAACAGTATGCAACATTGTCTTAAACGAAGACCCGGACCTGGACGTTTCAAGAAAATGATAGGAGCAAAGTGAACGCGGTTGTAATGCAGTTCCTGCGGAATATGTGCGGTAAAATGCTAATAGACAAAGTCAGTCATGAGTGGGTTCTGAAAGAATGTGGCGTAGAAGAAACATTGTTTGACAAGAATGAAAGAAATTTGCTGAGATGGTTTGGTCATGTTGAGAGAATGGGTGGAGAACGTTCAACGAAGCAAGTCCATTTAGGTGACGTGAGTGGTAGCGTACCCAGAAGGTAGACTGAAGAAACAATTGTTGAAATGTGTGAATGAGACCCTGAAGAGAAAGAATATTCGAAGTCGTAGAAATACAAGAACGTGCATGAAACGATGCACTGATGTAACGGGAGCAAAAAAGGTATGTAAGGATAGGGATGTATGGAGAGCAGTTGTTTATATGAAGAAGAAGAATACCTGAAACGGAAGGTTTTGGATACTAGTGGGTTCGCGTGAAGATATTTTCTTAGTGAATTATTATAATTATTCCCGTTATTATAATGACTTTGCGAAGCTTTTCCCCTGAGTCGATTTGCTAGATACACTACCGCATCCTATGTTATCCCATCCTACCATATCATGTCCCATCATATCCTACTATATCTAATCCTATCCTATCTCATCCCACCATACTATGTCACATCCTATCATATCCTATCCTATTCAATTCAATCATATCTCATTCTATCCTACCCTACCCAATCCTATTCTATTCTATCCTACCATGTCCAATCCTACACCAGTCCTATCCTACCCTACTATGTCACATCCTATCATATCCTATCCTATTCAATTCAATCATATCCCATTCTATCCGACCCTACCCAATCCTATTCTATTCTATCCTACCATATCGAATCCTACACTAATTTTATCCTATCATACCGTACTCAATCTTACCATATCCTATCCCATCATATCCAATCCAATTCAATCTTATTCTATCCTATCCTATCCTATTCTGAAAAGGAATTACTGACGCAGCAGCTGCGAGATATTTTTTCAGTATCAAAAGATATAAATGTGAGATGTTAAATAATTACACTGATTCACCCTCACTATTTTCATTTCATTGTTGTGGATATACATTTTTTTTTTGCTTGAATTAATTCGATTGGTGAAATTTTTTCTCAATCACACTGTTCAAAGGTAGAGTTCGGAGTTGCCTCCGAAAACTTCGTCTGGTAAAAACTGGGTCAACCTGATCTGAATTCCAGGACACGGTAATGTTAAAGGTAACAAGAGAGCTGATACGCTGGCAAAGAGTGGGACTACAAAAGCCTGTAACGGACCTGAACCCTAGTATGGAGCCCACCGAGGAAAGGGGGCTGATTCTACAAAAAGGCATGAGCCAGACCAGCTGCCAGCGAACAGGGTTTCGTCAGCGGCAGGACTGACAATTGTCGTAGGTATTTCCAGTAGGCTGGTCGCTGAAGAAATCAACAGTTGGCTGACTGAGAAACATCAGAAGGAGTGGTGTAACGCCACTGACTGCAGCTGGGCTGGAGCATTCATGGATATGAATTGAAACTTTAAACGATTTGCGGGAATACGCAAAATATATTGAAACGATGGTTTCTTCCCCAGTATCGTTGTGGCATCCTCGGAGCCACCGCTGGGGGCCATAGCATGCGGGACGGTCGTGATAGTGAGTTGCGTGATGGACAGGCAGAACTCATCGATCAACAATCTGATCAGCAAGAACATTGGCGACAAACGGCAAACAGTGCAACATCAACTGTGCCTGATAGGGATACTTCGGCTAGCATTAGCGATTTGCAGCCAACCACCCCAACAGAAATATCGTGAGAAAGCATTAACTGGAATACCGCCATGATAGAAGAATTGATGCGTCTCTATCATGAAAGCGCGAAGTTTGAAGCTGAATGCGAAAAAGGACACTTTAGGATAAAGTTCGCTGTGAAGTATCACGATACAGAGAGAGTTGCAGAAAAAGATCTTATCACTAAGGTTAAGGACATCATAAATAATTTGCTCATCTCAGAAGACCGAGCAATGGCAATTAAACGACAAGTTGAGTCGGCGGGGGAAATCGTCGATCATGCACATCAATCAGAGATAGCTGCACCACAAGATCAACCGGCGATCGGTCAGGCAATACAACATCATCGTGCTACTGATGTTCCTGCGCAACCTGATTATGATCCAGTGCCACCACACCCCCAGAAGCAGATGATCTGATTCAACCAGAGGCAGTAGCAGAGATTCAGCTACCCAGAAGGCGATTAAAATGAACATATGATATGAACAGAGATGTTATGCGCCTTTATTTTGTGGCGGAGATCAGTGGGCAAGTGTGAGGAGGAAATATCATTATGTCTTCTTACTTAAGTACCCGCATCTAGCTACAAAAATGAAGGAACATAATCTAGCGAATCAAAAATTCTCAATATCTATCAACAAATTTCGTTCAGCAGTTAAAATAGCTACCATCGAAATAGAAGTGTTCCCGTTGATGTACACAGCAAAATCCCAGAAAAACTTTAGCACCTTGAAAGGAATTTGGTCAAGCTGTACTAGAGCTCAGGGATGTAGAATCAACACAAAGGCCTACAAATGCAGTCTTTTCCTTAGAAAGGAAGCGACATCGACCATGGAAAATCAGGTTAAATGTGGATGTCGGCAAAGCAAGGAGTAAATTGGGTCGATTAACTCAATATAAGAAAGGAAAAAGAATCAGAAGGCTGACACGCCATGTTACTAAAATTATCCACCCTCGGAACATCAGGATATTGACATCAGCTGTATTCGATGAGATTATGGACTCCCAACGGCAGAGACTTAATATTCTTACCACTAGACTACGTCGGTACAATAAGAGTAGTGCAAGAAGGCATCAAAATCGAACCTTTCAGGTAGGTGCAGGAAGGTTTTATCGTGAATTAAATAAAGAGCAAAATATCCAGCAAGACACCGAAGTTTCTCAGTTGGAAGACATGGCTGATTATTGGTCGGGTTTTTGGGGAAGAATAAGCCGAAGCAACTTAGAAGCTGCGTGGCTGCAACTAGAGAAACAAAGCGCAATCAATAACCCTGTAATGGAGTCCACCAGAATCACAGAATCAGACGTTTCAGCGGTTTTGAAAAGAGCAAGTAACTCGGAAGCCCCAGGTCCGAACATGGTGCACAATTTCTGGTACAATAACCTGACGAGTGTGCATCCCGCGTGTGGAAGGTGTTTCCAAAAGATCATCGCTCAACCAGGTCTGATGTCAGGCTTTATGCTCAAAGGTACAACGTATATGTTGCTCAAAAAACCAGACGCTCAAAATTTATCTGAATTTCGATCAACAACCTGTCTCCCAACGATTTATAAGTGCCTTACAGCTATAATTGCAGATAGGACTTATTCTCGTTGCGACGAGAGTAACATCCTAACAGAAGAACAAAAAGGATGTTGGGAAATTTCTCGAGGCAGTAAAGATCTAGTCATCGTAGACGCTGTAGCCATGACGCCAGCTAGAAAACATCAAGGAAACTTGTACATAGCTTATATTGACTACAAGCAAGCGTTCCCTGCGGAACCACACGACTATTTGACTTGAGTTTCAAAAGTCTACAAAATCTGCCCACGTACATGATTGCGAGGATGGTCATTAACTGACCCATCTCCTGTACTTAGATGATTTGAAACTGTACGCTACTTCAAAGTAGGAACTACAACAAGTGATCGATGTTACGAAGCAGTTTCCCAATGACATCCACATGTAGTATGGACTGGATAAATGCAGAACAGTGCATGTGATGAGGGAGAAATAGGGACTGCGGAACTGGAGGACGAGAACGAGGATCACACCGAGGCAATGCTTGAGGGTGAGTAATATAAATATCTGGGTATTCTTGACTCTGAGGGTATTCAGCATGCGATAGTTAAGAAAAGTCTGATAACTGCCTTCACTGAAAGACTCGGATTGGTTTTGAAGAGTTCTTTTAATTGGGCTAATGAAATCAGGGCTACTAACCCCTATGCCATCCTTATCCTGATGTACTCTTTTGGGCTCATCAAATGGTCGAACATCGACCTTGAAAGGATAAGCAGAACTATTTGCGTTGGAATGACACCACAGTAATTCATCAATTGAAAAGGCAGTTCTTCCGTTACATGAAGGGGGTCGAGGCGTTGTAGATTTCAAGAAACTGTGTATATCACAAGTTATACAGATGCGAGACTACTTTAATAGCAAGCGA
>JAUMHM010085277.1:0-11729 GCA_032362435.1 Melikaiella ostensackeni
CCTATTTTGAAGAATATTAGTTGTATAAGCCAAAAGGTTTAATAAAACTGCTTAAAAAAAATAAGGCTCATTACTTTACAATCGAACCCTGTATGTGAGGAGAAGAGTGATGCCTGAAACAAAAGATCTTGGGTACTAATGTGCTCGCGCAAGGAGATTTTCTAAGTGGACTAGTATAATGGCTTTGTGAAGCTCTTCAACTGAGGTGATTGCTAGAGAGATTGATCAGCGACCCATGTCGGAGCGGTATTGTGGGACGAGTGTGTCGTTTGAATGAACAACACGCGACTTCTAGATTGATCTAAAACCTATTCCTTCTCCTATACATCCCTTACTTACCCTTACCATATGAATTCCTTGATCCCCCGAAGTATAATACTTACGTTAAAAAATGTTTATTATTTTGTAGTACACAAAAAAGGTTACAGCTGTTGTAGACATATTATCAACGGTTTCGCTATAAAATTCGATTGATTGAAAAATTTTGCGCTTTAAAAGAAAATGAAATAAAGGAAGAAAATATTCTGGCAAGAACTTCGGAAATAGATCAGGTGGTTCGAACTCGACCTCATGCAACTTCCTGAGTACAAAAAGTCGATCAAATTGTTTACATTTGAAACTAGCAGTGAAAAATGACTTCAACTTTGGCATACAATTGGAGATACTTAAGGAAAAGTTTTTGAGATGAAACTGCTTTCAATTGTTCCTCCATATTTGTACAATATATTTTAAAATTTGTAGATCAGAATAATAATATTTAGGGCCTTTTTTCAAGCACCAAACAAGTAAATTTCAAAATTAGTTCGAGAATGTCGGTAACAGAGGTGATTATGAGTACTAATGGTAGTATAGCTGACAGCGGCGAGGACTGCTGCCCAAGGTTCTTCGAAGAGAGAGCCTATTGATGAAGAAAGCGAGCAAACAAAATTTCGAAGGGTTCATTATCATAAATCGAGGTAGCCGCTCTCGCCCCGGCTGCCAATATTACCATTAGAACTCATGATCAACTCTGCTACCTATATTCTCGCTTCAATTTCAAAATTTACTTGTTTGATGCTTTAGAAAAGGCTTTAAATATTATTATTTTGACCTGAAAATATGAAAATATATTTCGCAAATATAGAGAAACAGCTTGGAGAAATTTTACCTCAAAAACTTTTCCTCAAGTGTCTGAAATTGTATGCTAAAGTTGAGGTGAATTTCTACTGATAATTTCTAATGCAAATGAGTTTTTGAATGAATGAATTTTTGAAATGAAAAAAAAATGAATTTTTTTTTGCTCAGTAAGTTGCATGATCTCGAGTTCGAATCGCCTGATCTATTTCCGAAGTTCTTTCCGGAATATTTTTTACTTTTATTTGTTGTTTTTTCTAATCGCACAATTTTGCAGTCAATCGAATTCAATAGCGACACCGTTGATAATATGACTACAACAGTTGGAACCCTTTTTTTTCTTTTTTACTTGAGGGGAAATTTGTTCCCCGTTGACTAGACCATAAGAAAAACATCAAATTTCGTGGTACTGTTGTTCTTATCAAATTCGTTGACTTTATTTTTGGGTTTTTGGGTTCCACAAGCGATATACATTTAGTAGATCGTGGCTCCAATTTTCCTCTTGTTGGGGATTTACCAAGAGCAAATGCTTGGCTGCTGGATATTCTGAGGTGCAGAAAATCATGTTTTGAACCATATCAAGCTTCATAAGGAGTTACTTTATCCAGAACTGTTATTGGACATCGATTTCTAATATAGGCAGCCATAGCTAATGCTTCATCCTAAAAACTTGGTGGTAGGGATGATTGAAGTAATAAACACCTAGCCATTTCTCCGAGAGTTCTATTCATGCGTTCAGATACTCAATTTTTTGACACAGTGTGCGTAAAATGCGATTCAAACACCCATATTAGTGCGTAAAATAAAAGTAAAAAACACTAGTTCTACGCACTAATATGGGTGCGTAAGAACGTATCTTCACGCACACCGTGTCAAAAAATATCGTATGCAACATGTGCGTACGATTTACCCACTTGTGGTGATCGCGTGTGTAAAACCCTATTTCACGCACATGTTGCATAATGTACTATTTTCACTTAGAATTACTCCTATTTTGGAGAGCAGGGCCGACGGAAGAGATCTTGTCTGTCTCTCTCGCTCATTAGGAGGTGTGAATGTAGACAAATGAGAGTGAGCGAGACACTCAAATATGTAAAATCGTAATTTTTTTCGACATCCGAGTGTCTGACTCACCCTCATATGTTTTGAATTTCACTCTACAAAGATTACAAAAATCTTTTTAAGTAGTTTTTTTAAATACAGTCCTAATTTTGTCAGGCGGAGACAGAAAAAAATCCAACATGATTTTACAAGAAAAAGATAAATAAGCAAAACCGCGTCCCCAAGCAAAATAATCGTCGCGATTGAAGAAAATAAAACGATAGTCCGGAGTTTAAAAAAATCGATTTGGTTTACCGGCGGGTTTTATTAAGGTCCGAAATTCGAGCTGATGGATGAAAACAAGTGAAACGAAAATCCGATCTCGCGAACCCGGACTGACTGATTCTAATAACTTTATCCGAACGAATGATAGCTAGTGAATTGATATTTATTTCAGCTGTTTAATAAGGAGAATGATTGGGAAATTCAAGTGGGAGAGGCACTTTTTTTTACTGCAGAACACCTGCAGGCGAACATGCGGCCAAAAATGTCAAATTGCATTCACCAAAGTTTATTGGTCGGCCTCCGCGGCACTGCTTTCTATAATTTGATGACCTATCACTAGAGAGCGGCTTAGCGCCACTGTGAAACTAGCTGGCGAGGGCCACTCGGCTCTTACATGCGGAGAACCTCGGTTAGACCATTATATATTCTTGATAATTGCGAATTGAAAGCGTTTGAAATTTAAGAAAAATGTATGAAATGATTTTGAATTGAAACCGTTTTAATTCAAAATATTTCACATTAGGTAAAATTTTTAAGAAAGGACAATAATTCGAATGGAATGAAAAGAAATTGAACTTGTAGAATTTCTGAATAAGAGCGTTTAAAATTGGATAATTATGAACTGCAAAATTTTGAAACAGAAGTTTTCTTTTTTAAAACTTTCAAACAAAAATTATTGAATTTGAACAGTTTCATTAGGGAGGAGTTAAAATTGTATTATTTCTAATTCAAAGCATTCAAAATTGTACAATTTTATTTTGAATTCAAGAATCTCGGAACTGAATGATTTCAGATTCAATTTTCGAAAATAGGAGAATTTCAAAACGTTAAAAATTGAATCTTTTCCGATAAGAATTTTGAAAAAAAAGATCATTTAAAATTCAAAGGAATGAAAACTGTATTATTTTCAATTAAAAGCATTCACAATTGAATAATTTAAAACTAAAAACTTTCGAATTTTAATGATTTTAAATTCAAAGCGATTAAAATTTGACAATTTGAAATTAAAAACTAAATTGAATGTTTCAAAGTCAAAGCTTCTGATACTCTAGAAATCCAAATTTTTATTAAATTAGAAAAATCATGATTTAACATAAAAATTGAGTACACAAGTTTTTCTGAAATCAAAAAATAAATTCACCTTCACTTTCACAGTTTAAAATGGAAAAATTTTTAATTACGAACCTTTCAAATTGAATTATTTCGAAAAAACGTTCGAAATAAAAAGTAGTTTCAAATGGAAAACATCTAAGATAAAAAAATGTATACTTCAGAACCTTTAAACTTAAACGAATTCGAAATTGTTTCAAAACTAAAAAAAAAATTAGTCTCGAAAAATTGTAATATTGAAACTTTTTTCTAATCATAAGGAAGAATTTTAAAATTGTCAATGATACTTTTCTAAATTCAACCGTTTGAATTTTAGTCGAAAAATTTGAACTACCGAAATTACATAATATGTATAGGGGAGGGGGGATTCTATTGACCCTTCATTTTTAATATTTTGACATAATTGAATTATTTTTAACATCTTTGTTAAATATTTTGAATCATTGAATATTTTGGAAATTATTTAAATCTGAAATATTTGTGTATTATCTTGAAATTTTGGAAAAAGTTTGAATATTTTTATATCTTTGTTAAATATTTCTAATCCTCTAAAGTCTTTTATAAACACTTTTGAGACTTCACAATTTTTAATCATCTCTTCATCACATGTGTATTCAATCAAGCAACTCGTCATTAGTTCTAAATTTACAAAATTACCAAAGTTAACCAAACAACAATTGTCGATTCAAAAAAAGAATTGTATAACAATTTAGAATTGTTTACCATCTCTCCCTCATTCTCGTGAATTCTCGTGAAGTCTTTTTCAACAACTGTTTGTAATTGTTTTCTAATATTTATTTGAACTTTCAAAATATTTTTGTAAAATCTTCAAAACTTTGAACTATTTCAAAGTTTTTGAAGTCTTTGAAACAATTGTTAATTCTCCTAAAATCTTTCATACCCATTGTAGTAATTTGAGATCTTTGAAATCTTTGGGGAAAAAACAAAAATGATAATAAAAAAAAGAAACCTCTTAGAATAATATCAGATCATTGAAATCCTTTGAATTCTTGTGAAACCTCTTGCAATCTTTGAAAACTTTCTAAATTTTAGAAATATTTGTAAAAATCTTTATAATTTGTATTAAATCCTTAAGTCTTCTTAATATTTTCAGATTTTCAAAATCTTGGAAATATTTGTGCATTCTCTTGGAACTTTTGTAACCTTATGAATATTTTAAGATTTTTGTTAAATATTTTCAATATACTACAATCTTCTACAAACAGTTTTGTGACTTCACGACTTTTGATCATCTCTTTGTCACATTTGTATTCAATTGAATAACTCGTTATTAGTTCCTATTTATAAAGTTACCAAAGTCAACCGAGCAACAATTGTCGACTCAATGAAATAATTTTATAACACTTTACAATTGTTACCATCTCTTCGTCATAACTTACATTAACTTCAAACACTTGAGATTAGCTCTAATTTTTAATACAGTCAAATAAATGTTCCTCAAAATTACTAATGTCAACCAAAGAATAATTGCTGCATCCAAAGAGATTATTATTTATAAGATTTTGTAATTTTCATCATCCCTTCGCCACAATTTGTATCCATTTTATTCAAGCTCAATCTTTCATTAATTTTAAATCACACTTCGTCTCTAATTAATCAATGTTTTAAATGATTATTGTCCTACCTAAGTGAACCAAAGAACTAAATTCACCAAAGCAATAATTTGTAGACATATTTAGTATCATAAGCATCTTGACTTGTACTTTTTTCAGGAATCAAATTCACTAAACACGGCCACTATCGTATGCTGAAACACTTGAAGCAATTTAAATTGTATTCGATCATTGGACCCTAAAGCCAATTCGATTACCAAAAAATTGAAAATGGAATAAAATAATTCTACTTAAATTACTTTGAGTAAATTTCGATCGTTTCGAAACTGAGATTTTTTCGATTTTCAATTATACTTTTTGAAATTAAACCATTTCAATTTCAATCCCAAAATTTAAACTTAGTAAGAAAATCTATCCAATCACTTTGAAAGTCACATGATATTACATGATATGATACTTATTAATAATATATTTATCATCTTTAAAATATCTCTAATTAAATTTTTAAATCATAGTTTCGAATGCGCATTTCTGAAATAGTTTAATCGTTGAGGCTTTGAAAGTGAAGTTTTTATTTGCTTCAAGTGCTCAAATTTGAAAATATTTAGTTTGAAATTTTTTAATTTTTGGAGACTTTGAATTTCACACTATCGCAATTTCAAATACATATATTAAAAATTTCAGGACAATTTCAATTTGAAATATTTCTAGATTGAAAATTTTCATAATGAATACCTTGATAGTCAGTTTTTAATTGATTAATTTAAGATTTGAATATTCTAAATTGCTTGGTTTCAATTTTAAATGTACAAAATTTTCTGCCGCAAGGATCAGTAGTTTCATCAATTGATACACAAATACCATTATTACCAGTTTTATCGTGAATTTCATTTAAAGTCCGATAGTGCAATTTGGGTTCAAATATTTTTCTTAGAGTGAATTCTTCAGGAACGTCTTTACCGGTATAAGTTGACAGAAATTTCTCAACAAAAGGATTATTTACTTTTTTCATTGGGATATCAGCAGCCAGGAACATTTCAGCTGAATCTTCATTATAAAGCAAAATCTTCATTAAATATATTTTAATCTTCGGATCTGCTGCAATGTCTTTCAGGTTCAGAATATTCAAAATTTCCCTCAGCATTCAAAATTTCAGAATTCTCATCCAATGGTAATTTTGTTTTCCTTTCCTCTTGAACGGCATCCTAATTTTTGTTACGTGCTTTTGATTTTAAATTTCGATTCAAGTCCCTTGTTTTTCATGACAAATTTTCAGACTGCAATATATAATATTAATTCCTGGCTTTCAGACAGAGATTTATAAAAATCTTTGCAGTCTTCGGCTCGCCTGTCAAAAATATTACTGCCTGAACATCCAGGAAGTTGATCGGACATTTGTACATTAATATTTTATATTTCTGGAGAAGTTTTTGAATAAATAAATACAAGCAAGTTTGGAAAGAACCAGAAAATCAATATAGCTAAATAATATCTAAATAGCTCAATATTGTTAAAAAGAACATCGAGAATAGAATCTAACGCGTTACATAGCAACGCATTAAGAACAAATGATGGTTTAACTGGAGTTCTCCGCGTATGAGAGCCGAGTGGCGCTCGCCAGCTAACTTCATAATGGCGCTAGTCCGCTTTCTACCTTTCAGTTATGGTACCCGATCACTCTCGGTTAAGAAATCTTTTTCCAACTTCTCCATAATTTTGTATGATAGACTTAAAGGTTGGAGTATTTGGTCTTTATTATTAATATTTTTATTACCAATAGTATTTATCTGTCTTTAGTCTCCTCTAAGGGTATTCATTAATTCGAGTGCACAATTTATTTTTTTAGGTTTTTGAAAATATAAATTGGACTGCTCCGAATGAGAAGAGCGTGATTCGTCATGGCTGCCAATAAAAACGTAGCTCGTGTCCTCTGTAGTAAGTTTATACAAATTTCTATTCACTTACTACAGGGGGCACCAGCTACGAATTTATTAACAGCCATGACGAATCACGTCTTCCTCATTAGGATCAGTCAAATTTTACACAGAATTGAATTTGTTAATTACCATCAGCAATTTTAGTTTTAGTTGCTTACGATGGTTATCATAAGTGTCATCAATTTTGTTTCAAGGGACTTTGATATTTTGGAAAAAAATAGTTTCGAATTCTTAGTATTTGGCGAAGTTCCGTATTCTTGCTTTTATTTCAAATTGGTTTCGTTCATTCTTATTGGATTTTGTTTGTTTTGTTTTCTGAATTTGGTCAATTTCAATGTGTTCAATAGTGAACGAGAGCCTCAATTTGATATCCTAGGTTTCCTGGGTGGTACCCTATAACTAGGCCTGTCACATGACAGGTTGAAATAAAATTCAATTAACTTTTGTTTCTACATCTCTTTTATAATTGTAATTAAAATTATTCCCTAGCCTTTCGGCTGTAAGAAGAGTGATTTTTTCGTTAACGCAGCAATGAAAACGTAAGAAAACTGAAAATTATAATCCGTTGCTATAGTGAAAAGTGACTGATTGCATATATATAGTTTTAAAAAATTGTTCAAACAACCACCGCAGGGTGTCCCTGAGAACAACTTCCATCCAGGAAAATGACACCGGCTTCCAATAGAACCGCGATAAATTACACCCACGACCACGCCTCACGACCGTGTGAAGGGTGACCACATGGTACAGTGAATATGGTACATGAATCACAATGGAGGGTCAGCGAAACACTCGTGTGTCTTGAGGTCACGGAGTCGAGAATTCAATCAGGAACATAGTTCGTTCCTCTTTGTCAAGGAGTACTATTTCAGGTCTCGAGTGTTTAATAGAAACACCACATGAGCGAGAAGGATGGTAATAAAGCACTCTTGGGGTCGGATTGTGTCTGTGGACGTACGTCGTTCCCGCGTGAGTGGGCACCTGGATAGTATGTGCCATAGGTGCTCAGAATGTGCACAACACCCCCTGCAACTATCGCTGAGAACTTCTTGACGTAAGATGCGGCTACCGTATACCAAGGTGGAAGTGAGACTGTTCTGACACGCGAAAATAAAACTCTCTGTGCCTGAATTAACTTCGAATGACTTAAGGAAAGCAAACGTTAGCTTAGTTTTAGAAGTGAGGAATCTAGATGGAGTAATGCTCTTTCCTCACCTCTGATGTTAAGATCCAGACTAAGAGTCTCAGCCGCCTGCTCCACAGCTTTGTAAAAGAACGCTCATCTGCCAACCATCACGTAATTCCTGACCATTTTTAGGAGAGGATCCCTTCCATTTGCCACGATATGAGCTGCAGATATCTAGCTTAACGCCGACAGATTGGAAGACCAAATCGCTTCAGATAAATCTCTGTACACTTGTCCATTCCAAATTCCATACCAATTTGTCGTGTGTACTCTTTGACGAACTTGAGAGCATCCTTGAGATGCTCCTTAAGTCATCCATATAAAATATATGAGTGATCTTATGCTCGCGATTTTTAATCTTGCCGCAGAGGTACCCACGATAATTGCGTAGTGCGAGAGATAGTGATAAAAGTGTGATGCAAAAGAAGAGCGGGCTTATGGTGTCGACCTGAAAGACGCCCGTCTGGAAGGGGACGCTCTTAGTTGTCGCACAATGTTTTCTAGATGAGATGATAAATCCTGTTTTACCAAAGGGGCATCAATCTCGATGCATCACTATATGTGGATAATCCTTCAAGCTTTTCAACAGACAGATAATAAGTCAATGCGAGGTTAAATCGAAACCATTCTGGTAATCAATCAAGGCTATCGACAGATTGCTATTGTAGGCTGCAGCGTCTTTGCAGATACTTCTGTCGATAAGCAGGCTCTCCCGACAGCCTGCTACGCCACTTTTCGATCCCCGTTGTTCGTAGATCTCTCTCCACACAGGTCCAATTTTCCGAACAATCCTGTCGTTCAGGATAGCTGTAAGGATATTATACAGCGTGTTAAGACAAGTCATTGGCCTGTAGTTCCTTGAGTTGGACAAATCGCCTTTCTTCGGTAGAAATACATTGCGTCCTAACACCAGCCACTAAGAAATAGGCATCTCCGACTTTGAATACGAGGTGAAGATCTGGGCCAGATGTTGGTGTGTAGAAGTAGTCTACTTCCACCAGAAGTTCTAGACACGATCTGGTCCGGCTATGAAGAGGATCCTTGTACCAAGGCTCTTGCTGCATCATAAGCTGATCAAGTGACGGTCCAGAGTTCGGACACCTCCGAGAGATCTTCACAAAGGGCGGCATCCATTTCAGCCAGATCTTGGGGCTTGGAAGGAACCTGGATATTAATGTTTTTCCTTGTCCTGAAACCACCATTATCTCTCGAGGGATGCCTGATTTCCGCGATTGATCTTAATATAGCTTCCTCCTCTCGATGCCGGCATCGTAGCAATTCAGCAAGTCATCCCTGTCGATCGGGCCACTCAAGACGTCGATCGTCTCGCCGCAGTTGCATACTCTAGAAAGTAATGTCTGTAATTCAAAAGGGCAGTCTCACCGGATAATTTGAGCTGAGGTTGCTTTTTGATCGTATGTTTAACAGTAGTGCACGGCGGGAGAAGTGAGTGGGTCCACATCAAGTCACATGCGGCATATTTCCCTTGCAAATCGTCACAAAAATCTATATAACGTGGGATCGAAAATTTTCCACTTCATAATCTATTAGAGCTGAAGAAAGGTTTTCTTAACTTGTTTCCAAATCAGTAATAGTTAAAGGGTCGGAATAAATATCCTTAACTATTATGGAATAGGCAATGTGTTTATTTTTCCGGGTTGCCAAAACTTGTCCTATCTGGGGGTGTTTTCCTCACATTTATTTCAGATCGATATTCCCGATTGCTATTAACAACTTTGTAACCGATGTCGTAGGTTTACAATCGGCTGACAAGAAATGTACGTAATTGCTTTTCTCATAGGTCAGTGATTCTTGACAAGTATCCAGCATGTTCAAGCGTGTGAATATGTCAAAGATATCTGGGGTTCTTAGATTTTTCTCTGAGAGATCTTCAGTACTAGGTATATAGGGTACTCACGAATTCAAAGTGAGAGAATTTGTCTTTATTCGCTCTGGGGGCGGAGAAGGTTATACCACAGTTGGTGTGACGGTTGATTCCGTATTCGTTAGTCGTCTAGATGGTTCCTTCTTCTTCTTGTGCATTGGACTTCTTTCGTACTAACTGTCTTCTGCCTCTTTTATAATTATAGATGGCTTTTCGACACTTGTTGAGGGGCATAGAGTGGATCAAGCAGCAGAATTATGTTTGGGCAAAGGAGTATCCAATGCGGAAGTGGCAGAATTATGGATTCTCCGTTGACGGATAGCGAGGATTTCTGCATTTCTGAATTAATACTTCTTCGATTTCCGCTTTCCATATCGGCAGGAGGATTAAGTTCCATCACTATCTTTAAAATTATCGAATGATCTACTGATGACTTGGTACTTAGATTTTGTTCTTCGTATTGGTCTGCTAACGAGAATATTTCTCGAATTTTCCTAATCAGGCGATCTATTTTCGGTTGTGTATCAGATTCAAAGATAGCAATATCATCCTCAGACTCATCTGAAGATGGGCGGTTGTTAGTCTCATCGACTAATTTTGAGAAATCAGGGTCCCAATCTAGAAATTGTTGCTCTATAAATGACTGATGTTCTTTAAGAGACTGATATTCTTCCAAGAACAAGTGTCCTTTAAGGGACTAATCGAATTTGAAAAGGACTTTTATATTTCCTTAAAGAAGATTCTAGAATCCGGACTCAAGATTTCTACTTTTGTTCTTATATCGCTATTCTTCTGGTTCTTAGTCGGCTGGCCATGGGGCTATCACTAGCGTTGGGCGCTTCCGTCCTGGGAGAAGAAGTTAATCGGTTCTTCGAACCCTTAGGTCTTCTGAGCTTTTCAATCTCTGGTTGCAAAAGGGATTAAGATAAAGATAACTTTCTCCGCACACCAGATTCACCAGGGACAGGGTTACGTAAAGGAACCCTAGATCTAACGGCAGGCTGCTTGAAGACTGACATCATCTCCCGTAGTTTTGTCATTGATAGAATTACTGGATTGAGAACCTGTTGCGGAATTCGCGAAGATGACAAGTAACCAGCGATTTAATTTGCCGGGCACGGTGAGCTTCGATGAAGTTTGAATGAAAAGTGCCCACATATCGCAGGTCTATTCAAATATTATTTCAGTGATGTCTGTCGACTATTTTGAGCCCAAAAAGAAAAAAATCGCTAGAGGGATTCTTGAATAAAATCAATTTTTGTAGGTTATGAATCAATTTCTTTCGAGATTAGTATTAAAATAAACTTTTTTCCACCAGTATATGCATTTATATGCAAAATGTGCTCCGAAATTCTTAGTATTTATGATTATTTGGTTAATTCTAGAAATAGCCTTGTAAATCTCGTAAAAGTCTGAGAAAAATTCTGAAAATTTAACTTTTGAGTGTATTACTGAATCCAAAGCATTTATAATCTTTAAAGTAAATATTCAATAAATACACGAATTAAATAGCAAAATTTTACTAATTTTGCTAACCACAGACATGATTTTGTACAAAATCATTGATCAAATTGCATTTTCCAATTTTTTATAACGCT
>JAUMHM010085278.1:0-11728 GCA_032362435.1 Melikaiella ostensackeni
ATTATTTTCAGAAATCAACCATAACGAGTAGTTAAGGACATTTTTAACTATGCTCGATCACGTTCCCAGTACCATAAATTTCTCTCAGTGTAGAGGATAGCTAACTTGGTTCCGAATACTCCTGAACCATCTTCAGGCTTCAGGACTGAATATATTGACGGAATTAGTAATAAACCTGTTTAAGAAGTTTTGTCTGAAAATGAAACACGTTTTGGATTTCTTATAAATTTATTTTTGAGTGAAGGTAAACCAGGAAAAGTGATAAAGGTTCACGTCAAAAATCATACAGGCGAAGAAGGCTTTATCACTTGCATACAAAAAGCTTTGGTCAGTCGTTATCCAGACAAACTTATTGGTGAGATCTAATTATTCAATTTAAGTGAATTCAAGATAATTCAACTGAATTTACGATCATTTAGCTAAATATAATTTCATTCAAATGAATTTAGGTTCAATCAACTAAATTTAAGGTCGTATAACTGAATTTAAGTTTCTTCAATTGAGTTTAGGATCACTAAACTGAATTTAAGTTCACTCAACTGCATTTAAGTTAAGTCAACTGAATTTAAGATCATTCAACTGAATTTAACTTCGATTAAGTTAATTTGAGATCACTCAACTGAATTTAAGTTCATTCAACTGAATCTAAGTTCAACTAACTTAATTTAAGTTTTTTCAAATGAGTTTAATGTCATTCAACTAAATTTAAATTCATTCAACTTTATCTGAGATCGTTCAACTGAATTTGAGATTATACAATTAAATTTGATAACATTGAACTGAATTCAAGTTCATTCAACTGAATTTGAAATCACTCAGGTAAATATAAGTTCATTCAAGAAACTTACAGTTAATTCATTCAAATTCAATTAAATTTTTCAAGTTAAATTAACTTATCTTTAACTTAATTCGCGAAAATTCAACTGAGTTTCAAATATAATGGCATTAAATTGAATTCCAACTAGATTTCGAAACATTTCAATTGAATTGAGTTAAATTTTATTCAATTAATCCTAGGAAATTCGATTGAATTCGAAGGAATTCACCTGATTTAAAAATATATTATCACTAAAACAAGACAGAAAATACACGTCTCTTTTGACAGTTAATCTCTTCAGTAAGGGCCTCGGGTAAGGTCCTCTCAGTAAGGCCTCTCGGATAAGCGTGGTTGAACTGCCCCTGCTTGGATTTTGTTCATATTTGGGAGGTAAGGTACTACCATTTTAATACTAATTCACTTCAAGTGACAATTTCAAAAAATAATTTTACAAAAGCTAGAAACAAATTCTGAAAAATAAGAAAAAATCGTTTTTCTCAAAATTGGCTGACTCGATTTAGATGGCTTAAATATAATAATAATATAATGAAAATAATACAAAAATTGGCATCCAATTCCTTCAATGAGAAGGAGGTAAACAAATTATTGTAGTATTGTGCCATTTTTTAAATGAAGTTTTTGTTAGAATACCTGCATTTTTTTCCGTAATATACTCATATCCAAGGTCACAAGATTCAGTTTTTAGGACAAGATCAAAGGTATACTTCATGGTTAAAAAAAGAACAAATTTTGGCCCCTAATATACGAGTATATGTGATTCCTTGAGAAGCGGGGGGGGGGCAAATTAATTCTTAGCTTATGACTCAATAAAACAAGTATAATTCGAACAATAGACTTTACGCATTGGAAAATTGAATACTTTACAAGCTGTTACATATTCGAATTTAGAGGTTTTGACCCATTTGAGTGTGTGTTGAAAACCGTAAGTCGCCGACCGTCCTTCCGGCGAATTTGGATCCATGTAAGCGCAGCATTATCATAAACCAATGTCACAGGCTGAATGACTCGCAATGTGGCACGCACTTATGATGTTCGTGTTATTTTGTTTCTTCTTAGTATTATTATTATGTAACATTTTCATGCTCATAATCAAGTTTCTTACTTAGGCTGTCCTAGCAATCTGATCGTTTTTTCAAATTCATCTACGTGAACCATTTATCTTACAATTATCCAGCCGCTATTTGTACCATTGAAGCATTTTACACCTGGGATAATTTGTGATTGAAAACGGAGCAACAATTGCGATTTTCGTCAGCGCCAATCTCAACGAGATCGTCCCTTTGAAAAATAATGGATGAGTTCCTATTTCCATTGCAAGCGATAAATCACATATCTTGAATTTTATCATTTCGTGCCATCTTTAACTGTCATAATTTTAACTGATTTCAATTTTATGGAATGCCGTTGGATGTTTGTGGCTGTATGATAGTTTATCCGTTTCTTATTTAATTTTGATTTGATCGTATCTGATTTGATCTAATCTGTTTCTAATTAATGTCAAGTTTCAATTATACGCCAATAAATACACGATCAAAAGGTCTTCCATTAGAAAAAGAAGTATAAAAACCTAAATGTAGACATAAAGAAGAGATTCTTTTGATAAATTGTCTGTTATAAGAAATTTAGTAGAAAGCGTGACTCAGGAAACAATTCATAATTTGCAAGCTGAAATTGAGGAATGAAGGCAATTAAATAATACTCAGCTTGAGGAAATAACAAGGTTACGAGAACTAAACAATCAGCGGCCTAACCTTGAACAGGGGGATGACGCGGGTCATGTTATAAATAATTTAGTAACGGGTTTAAAAATTTTGAACATCGATGTTAAATTACCAATGTTTGAAAATGACTTGAGAAAAAATCCGAATGAATTCTTAGGATCATTAGAAAAATATTATAAGGCTAAACAAATCCCTGAAATACAAAAATTAATACTTGTAGAGAATGCTATTCAAGGTAGAGCACGAACTTGGTTCGATATCCATCGTGATAGCTGCAAAAATTATGCCGGGTTCAAAACGAGATTTTCGAATGAATTTTATTCGATCCCAGTTAGGATTAAAATTAAATCAAAGTGGTCAGCAAAACGTTTTGATCCCAGCAAGGGGAATCTGCAAGCTTTATTCCTTTTGCAGAATGAAGAAGCTCAGTTTTTTTTACCAGCTTTAGAACCATATGAAATCAATTACAGCATTATTCAGCAACTTCCACTTAGAGTCCGTGAAGCATTAATTGCTATCGATTATTCAGACACAAATAAAGTTACACAGGCATTAGCTCATCTCGATTTGACTCATGAAGAACGCGAGAATGGTCGAAAGCCTCAACAAAATCAAAATAATCATTCTGAAAACAAAGATTTCAAGTCCAATATTCGTGGACTACAGGGTAATTCAAAATCGTTCAATAATTTTTCAAAAAGTTCTGGCAATGAAAGTGGATCTCAAAATACGAATTATAACCTATGTTCGTGAATGCGTCCATGCAATTCTGATAATATGGATCATGACAATGCACAACCTCATGGTTATCATTCCAGGAATGCAATAATATGGTTCAATAATGGTTCAACCTAACTCCAGTCATTATAATTCGGATACGCCTATGTTACCAGATTTGAGTATTGCCCCACCCACTCTTGCACGATCCAATAATTTAAAATAAACAATGACGCGGTGTATTCGAGTCCGATGGCGCGTCAGGGACCTTATGAGTTTTTTAAGGACCTAAAAAATGAAGTCATCAATCAGTCTAACAAAAGAGAACCACCCGAATACTCGAAAATACAAAAATGTTTAATGCTACTAGTTTCCGTTTTTGATTTTCCAATGTCTGTTCTTACTAACACCAGTAATCAAATCACATGTATTTCTGAACAATTTTACAAATATTTACTAAATCATGGAAAAATTTTAGAATTGCCAGTCTCAAATGTTTTACTGGTAACGGCTATTGGAAGAAAAATGACGAGATTAAACCAACAAGTTCTTTTGAATGTCAAAATTTGCGATTATAAAAAATCAATAACATTTCTAGTCGTTCCCGGTTCATCGAATAAAATGATCTTAGGTAATGATTGGCTATTAGATAATAGAGTTGTACTTGATTATGATAAGAAACGTGTCAAAATTAACGGGTATTGTGTTCCTCGGGAGTTGGCTTTCTACGGTCGAGCTTCGTTCAAGAAAGTGTTGTCATCACAAAATGATGATTACACTTACATACAAATAATGACTGTTCCTGAATTTTATTTTAATCCTTCGAATCTTAGCAATTCTCAGGGGGATGCAAATAATATTTTAAATAAATTACCTTCGAGTCGTGAAATTGATACACAAACTGATAATATTTTTCATTGTAATGCTCTAGTCGGTAAGGATGTCAATAAAACATGCAAACTTGAGGTGAATTATCACGGTAAAGAATTTGACGATAAGATTCACCATGATATTGAATTAATTGATGTAGATGAATATAAAGACGATCCAGTCAATAATATTGTTCGTCATGTGATGAATAAAAATGTTTATGATAATTATTTTGCTAATAATTTAAATTATTTGTCACATCTATGTGAATGCAATGAGTTTCGCAAAGATGATTCTAAATCGATTTCTTGCGTGAATCATTCGCTGCATGCCTCTTGTACGAATATTGAAAAGCAAGGTCTTGTAAATAACAAGAGCTCTCGAATAAAATTCTACACAACAATGTGGAAGCTAATTCATTATCTCTCACCGATTCCAATTATGAAGGTAATCTTTCTTCAGAAAACATTATTAAAGAAAGTGGTTTAAAGGAACTTGAATTATCTCAGCTGAATATATTTCATTCAAATAAAGTTTATACAGATTCTGAAAACGACACTTTCTTGGATGACGTTCGATCGATCGTGGAATCAACTCAAAATCAAACCTCATAAAACGATTATTCAGAAATTATATCCAATCCCTTTGAAATATCGTCATTCAGTTGATGTGGAAATCGGAAGCATGCTTTCTTCTGGAATAATTGAACAGTCGACCAGTTCTTCTTGTAATCCTTTGCGAATAGCAGTCAAAAGTGACGGAAAAATTCGTATTTGCTTAGATGCCCGATTTATCAATAACATTATTGAATCTGAGAATGAAGCACCACCTTTGATTACGGATATTATGCAGAAATTTCTTGGCGTAAGGTATATTTCGACGACTGACTTGGCTAATGGATATTGGCAGATTCCATTACACAAGGACTCTCGTCATTATACCGCGTTTGTGTATAATTCAAAAGTGTATCAAATCTGCGTCATACCTTTTGGTCTTAAAACCGCAGCTTCAGGTTTTATTAGGGCGTTAAACTATGGGTAAGACAATCAATTTTACTCTTGCCTCACAGCTTATGTTGACGATTTAGTTATAACAACCGTCGGTAATTTTGAAAATCATTCGAATGACATCTGCTATATCCTTACTTTTTTACAAGATCTTAATTTCACTTCAAGGTTAGATAAATCTTCATTTTTTCGAGAGTCAGCCAAATTTTTAGGATTTTAATTATCACTGGAAGGCATCACACCAATTATAAGGAATTTTGCTGAACCTCAAAATCGAATACAATTGCAAAGCTTTTTGGGAAAATGTAATTATTATCGACAGTTCGTATCTCGCTTTTCCAACTACATAGAACCGTTCCGAGATCTTCTTAAAGAATCAAGTCTCTGGACTTGGACTGAAATTCACCGAAAAAGTAACGCTCAATAATTCAAGATTTAAGTTTTGAACTTATGCTTTAAATAATGGAATAAGCGGAATTTTTTATCAGACGAATGAAAAAGGCGAACATTACGTAATTTCTTTAGTAAGTAGATGTTTCAGCAAAACAGAGACTCACTACATGACGACTGGACAAGAGTTACTTGCTATAGTGTACTCGGTAACTGTGTGTCCTAGATATTTGTACGGAAATGTATTCAGAATCATTACCTATCATCAAGCGCTCACTTTTCTAAATCAGACAAAGTTTCAAAGTTCACGTTTGGTCAGATGGAGCGTAGTTTCGCAACAATATGAATTTGATGTTAGGCTTTGTTTAGGACGTGAAAACATAATCGCTAATTTTTTCAGTAGAAATCCGGCTGATAAATTCGAGGAAGAAGAGAAAAATACCATCAGTATTCATGCATTAGTTGTTAATTTACCTATTGATAGTCGAGTAGTCAAATGTCAGATGTCTGAAATAGATGCGGATTCAAGAAAGGAATTTAAAAATATCAAAGTATTGCAAGAACAAGATGATGTCATAACAAAGATAAAAAATAATATGAATTCTGAAAGTAATAAAAATAACTTTTTGATTCATGAAGAATTATTATTTCATTTTGTTGTGACTTGTGATATTTGTCAAAGAGTAGAGCCGTTAAGTTTAAAAATTGAAGGGGAATTTCAATTTGTCAAAGCGAAAAAGCCAAATGAGTTAGTAGCCGTAAACCATTACCATGATCAATCGGTGAAGTGGAATATATTTTTGTCTCATTGGATGCTTATTCCAATTATGTAAAACTCTATCTTATCAAAAGAGAGACAACGAAAGCAGCTCTGAGCAAGATATTTGTTAGATACATTCCGGAAATGGGAAAACTGACAAAAATCTTAGCAGATAATGGGAGTCAATTTTCGTCACCTCTATGGGGCGCGGCATTGCAAAAGTAAGGTATAAGAGCTTTGTTTAGTTCCATCAGACATCTTTGAAGCAATTCGACTGAAAGAGTGATGAGGGATTTGGGCCGATTGTTCAGGACTTTTTGTTCGGACACTCATACGCGTTGAGCAAAACATTTACCGGAAATTGAATATTTTTCAAATATTACCACACGCAACAGTACCGGACGCTTACCACATGAATTATATTTTGGTTTGGAGCCACAAGATAAAATTCAGAAGATTATTCCATTCCCAGGGTCGAAAGATATCTCTCATGATGCTAAAATTTTATTGGCAAATGACAAATTTTTGGATTGTTTTGAAAAAAGGAATCTCGCACAAAACCCCGTTTTGGGGTACAATTAGAGATAGGGGCCCTAGTTTTGTTGAACATTCCTAAAAAATTAGACAAATTTAAAAAAGTAACTTGTAAATTTTTTCACATTTATCACGATCCGTATCGAATCAGTGGGAGCTTTGGTAATAACGCGTTTCAACTGGTTGATAAAGATGATCCTGAGAATATAATTGGAATTATTAATCGGTGTAGCTTAAAAAAATATCAACATCAGGAGGAAATAATCAATACGAGGGTTGTCCAGAAAGTAAGAGTACTGTTGTCATTCTGGGCTGTGGGAATTTTTTTCACCAAGTTTGCCAACACTTAGTGGTGGAGGGGGTTCTCCTGAGCACAACGAGCACAAGGGGAACTCCGTGGTACTGAAGTTTTCCAACGAATCCAAACTGTTTATGGTGAAGGTGTTATGAATCGAACGAACGTTTTTAAGTGGTGTCGGGAATTTCAAGAAGGCAGAACAAATGTTCATGACGATCAGAGGAGTGGAAGACCTTCCATTTTGGAAGGTCTTCTTGAAAAAATCATGGCTTCTGTGTTTTTGGACCGAAAGTTGATCATTTTAATCAAATTTTTGCCTCAGGGGGGGGCGCCAGGAAATACGTGGGATATTTTATAATGTATTGCAGATAATTGTTGTAATTTGATTCCTGTTAAAATCACGAAAAGCGTGGTGAGAATAGAATTTTGTCATTGGATAATAAATCGTCTTCGCTAAAATCAAAAAAAAGCGCGGGTCAATAGAATGACGACGTTGGACAATAAATCATCGCGTGATGATCCGTAATTAAAATGGGCGGAGCCTTTAGCGTTCCTCGTTCGCGAAAACAAAGCCACTGTTCATTACCATTCTAAACTGTTCTTAATGTTCGAGACATTCTAGCAAAATGACAAACAGCACCACGCAGGGTTAAGCTGTGGCTTGCGTCAAACCAGGAAGCTGTTGCTATTTTTTAAAAAAGATGTTCAGTGAGGTGTTCTTAATGTGCCATCGTGAATTCTGACTGAGACGTTTGTTCTTTTAAAATTGTATTTCAGTGTGGTGCTTTTTTTTATTTTGCAATTTGCTTCTTTTATCCAATACTCTAACTTCACATTTAATCGTCTGGCCTCCGATAATGTAAAAGAAGCCATTTCGCAATCTGATAGTTTTTTCAAATTCATCTACGTGAACCATTTATTTCACAATTATCCGGCCGCTATTTGAACCATTGAAGCATTTTACACCTGGGAGAATTCGCGAGCGAGAACGGAGCGGCAATTGCGATTTTTCTTAGCGCCAACCTCAACGAGATTGTCTGTTCGAAAAATAATGGATGAGTACCTATTTCTATTGCAAGCAATAAACCAAATATCTTGAATTTTATCATTTAGTGCCATCTTTGACTGTCATAATTTCAACTGATTTCAATTTCATGAAATGCCGTTGTATGTTTGTGCCTGTATGATATTTTTTACGTTTCTCGTTTAATTTAAATTTGATCGTATCGCGATATTCATTGACCTATAGATTCTTAACACACGTATTTATTGTTACATCTCAAATAAATACTCAATGACTCCAATCTTATGATTCATGCTCTCTTGTTTCAAATTGATTTTTATTAAAATGTAATTATCGAGATTTCTTGATAAAATTTTGACACAAACACAATTCATTTGAAATTAAAACTAGATTATTTTCTGAAGCCAATTAAATATCGATTTTGGATAATGAAAAAAAATAAGTAACGAAAAGGAAAAGAAAAATCCGTCACATATGGCGGACAGAATGAAAGTGTTTACATTGCAGGAAGTCGGAACCTCAGTATCGGCGGCTGATCAGGGTAGGAAAGCGGGCCCGCAGCAGTCGTCATCCAACAACCGTACCTCATTAGAAATGTCATCGAAAAATTCGGTAAATCAAAGATGCTTTCAATCAATCAGTCAATCAATGCTTTTTCTCTCTGCTTTGGTAAATGCATCACCCTCAATGACATTTCATGTTGGCCCTGTCGCACTATTGCTTGTAAAAAGCAGAAAACTGAATGATGGTAGTCGGTTTTCAGATAAAGAGGGAGCAGTTTCTGAGAGCGATGATTCTACGCAATCAAGAGACAAAGATCTAGAATTCAAGGCACACGTAAAATCTGAAGTAAGAAAAGACGTCAAGCATATTCGCATTCAAATTCAAAGGACTATGGCAGCGCACAAATATTGCTGTCTTTGTTACGAGTTACAAGATTCAACAGTAGTTCCGAAAGAGAAGCGCATACAAACCTATATCAAAAAGGGGATTTATCTTCCGAAGGTAACCGTTATTGTCGAACACATTAAATAAAACGTCGTTTTTTTTTACTAAGAATTAAGTCGTTTGCGTGTATATTTGAATTTCGCAGGAGTGAAAGATTCAGAGTTATCGGAACTACTCGAAGGTTTGAGTATTGAATGTGACACCACGATTTTCGACATAGCTGGTTACTTCTCTTTATCTGAAAAAAGTACATATTTTCACAGGTTTGACATGGGAAAATATTATCGAATTGCGTGAGATGCTAACGTCAATGCGAAACAATCAGATCCGTGACGTAACACAAGCTCTTGTGGTACTTCTCTTAAAATTGAGATTAGGAAGGTCCAACAAAATGGTTGCTGCAATTTTGCAATTAAAAAGAGAGCAGCTTTTTCAGACTATTCGAATAGTGCGGAAAAGTTGCCTTACCATACCAGTAGTTCGTATGCAAAACTTTATTCCGATCGGACAATATCTTGTGTTCGATACCTGGGCTTGAAATTTGGAAAATTTGACTTAAATCGTATAAATACCAGTATAAAGTCAAAACCACAAATCTGATGACTAAAAGGTGTGAACAATACATGTTTATAATTTTATTACCTATCGAAATGACATTGAGTCTTATGACAGTAGGACTGACCGTTATCAAGATATGGGCGCTAACGCGCCGCGACGCAGCGCAAAGTAAAAATCTTTGCAGCTCTCAGATAACCTGTATCGGTTACCCAGAAACCACCACGTGAAGGTGGTTGCACCATGGATTCCTCCCAAACCCAACCCAACCAACCAACCATATGCTGGACTTGTTATAGTCCGAGTCAGAGTAAAATGAAGTGGTAAGATCTTGTTTTGTGCTGAATTTTAGTAACTGTTGTCTAGATTTTAGTGTGGATCTAATTTGACCATGTCGGGAAATGCGAAAAATTCCCATTCCTTGACTGTGTCTTGGGATAACGTTGTTATCAGTTGTTCGTCGAAACTCTGCGAAGAATAGGCGGCACAGTTAAGGTTATGGTCTGCCAGTCAATCATGTCACAGTAATTTATTGCTTTGAAATTGAGTTGTGGCACAACATTGTACCTACCAGTTTTATTTTGATGTCCAGTCTTCGCCTCCCTGGCTGCCAGAAGACGGTCGTGTGCCAACTTTCTCACTTTTGACCGTTCGTCTGTCACCACACTCAACAGAATGTTTTTAGGCAAAGAAAAGTAAGCATTTTCCTGAAATAGATGCATCGACTATTTTGCGCACGTTTACAGATAAGTATCTTGTCCTTTGAATTGCGTCAAAAAGATGCCTAGATGCATCCTTGATCGAACTATAAAACCTAATTGTGAACCAGAAAGGTGAGTAAACTCTAAGTATATATTTGACAATAGATTTGAACTTTTCTGTCGGTTTAGATGTTGAAATGTATAATCTTAAAATAATGTTTGCACGGGTTAGCCATCGAGATTTGCAGAGGGTGCCTGGATCCAGCTTGGATACATCATCTGCGCAGTGGCCTGAAATAATAGCCTCAGATATCTTATAAAGGTAAGTCTGGTCTGTGCATAGTTTCGTAGAATCTATTACCTCGACAGGTAATTGACATGATGGGAAACTGACAAATTTAGCTACAGGCAACTTCTCGTTCTCTGGGAGCTACGAACCTATTGGGTCCATGTACATAACTGTTTGAACTAGATGAAACACCATCAATGTGCTCAAAAAGAGCACGAAATGGGAGCTCATTGAAGTGAAGAAGACACACCACCCACTGAAGGGGCCTATTTAACTTTACTCCAATTTTACGAATAACTCCACCCTTCCAGCCGGTATTTATATTGGCTTCATCTCCACCAGCAACTTGAAGGTCTTGCAGATCCACAGAATTGGCTTCAAGATGGTTCATCATAGCCTTACATTCAGCATCGGCTGTACCGAAACAAGGGGCAACGTGACCAATATACTGCAAACCAGGCTCCGCCGCAAAAGAAATGTGCTCCCCTTTGATAAGCCTACGGTAGTATTTTGCACCTTCCTCGACTTGTGCGATTGTTTTGTCCTTACGCCAGTCAAAATACAGACCATGGAGAGAAGCAACACGTTGCGTTCTTTGCAGTTCATTAACAACACTTTTTTTCGCACGCTTAATCTTACATCTGTCGCTGACAATGCGAGTCTGGTCCTCTATTGTCAATCCTGCTTTTTCGCATCCAAAAAAGCAAACGAAACAATGAGGACCACTGCCGTATTACTGACCCCAAACATCTGAGCAGCTAAGGCAGTCTGTTCTAATTTCAATGTATTTTGTTTGGTTTCAGTTGTTGCACGTGCAAGTCGTCTAAGAGGACGAGACACTGCTACTTGAGTTTCACCATCAGAAATGTCAGAAGTATCGTCGTCTGTGCCTGGTGCAGCTAACTTGGAATAGCATGGTACTGCTCACATGGTGTTAAGTTATGAGTTACTGTCCATTATTTGTGTTCTGCGTTCAGCCCTTTTTGAAATTTTGTTAGTTTCAGGAAGGTCTACTGTTCCAATGCGACCAGTTCTTTTAATTCTCCGGTCCAGGAAAAATGGTTGTTCGATCAAAG
>JAUMHM010085279.1:0-11728 GCA_032362435.1 Melikaiella ostensackeni
GGATTAACAGATAGACAATTGTCTCTGCACCATTGTTCAACTATGTTGAATTCATGTTGCATGAGTTACACTAAGGTGCTTACTCCTGTTTGCGTCTTGCATGCTCGAGTTTCGAGCAGCGATACCCTGGGAATTCCGTAATTTGCTGTAAAGGATATTTCCTTGCTATTAATTATGAATTCGATAATGGTAAAGAGTATTTTTATGAGTTCCAAAAAATCTTTAGAAAATATTTACAAATTGTGGTTTAACAATTTTATTATCCGATATAGTTTCAGAATCATAAGATTATTTTATTATTATACCATTAAGCCAAATCCCTTTCGGTGTGTGCGTAACTCGTTTGGTTCAAGCCCGGTTACACTACCGGAGATTCATGAATTTATATGGTAACGGTAAGTAAGAGATGTTTAGGAAAAGGGATAGGTCTTAGATCGATCAAGAAGTAGCGTGTTGGTGTGTTGCTCATTCAAAAGACACACTCTTTCCACAACATCGCTCCGACACGGGTCGCTGATCGATCTCTCCAGCATTTACACTAGGTGAAAACCTTCAGACTGATAAACCTTTATTTCTGTTATTAAAATCACCAAGTCACGTATGTAACTCTAAGTATAAGAGCCTGATTCATTTAATACTGGAATGATGTCATCAATGACAAGCGCCCATATTTCGCCTTCACTTTATAACCATGTAGTCAAATATGAACCGTTCTACTTCTCAATGTGGAGCGCGCATTCACCTATTTATGGTGCCACCAATGCCGTGTATTTTTTAAGCGTTGCTCATTTATTAGTAAGACGTACTAAACATTTACGGTCCTAATCATAAATCATGCACTATGAGATGTAATTACATTGTGAGTAGTTATAATTTTATAATTTACAAATTATTTGTGGAAATCGTTAAGTTATTATTATTGAACATATGTGCATCATTTAGACGTTCTAGTCAGTAATCATTACAGACATCGTAATGATTGAAAAACTACAGACATAGACATCGCAAGGTCGCCTGAAAGATTTTGTTTTAATTACTTTAGGACTAACTTTCAAATGCCTTAGAGAAAGTCTTCGATTATCCTCGTACAGGCACATTGTTGTCTTTATGATAACAAAAACTTTGGGACACATTTGCTTTATCCTAACTAGATCCTTAAGTTGTTTTTTCCAAATGTCTTTACAGCGTACGAAGAACGATATTACAGAGATTCTTTCAGACTCTTGTGTCCACTGGGTTAGTTGAATAAAGAATGTAAATGTTTTAATGAAATCTTGAAAATGGTAACAAGATAAACACAACTCTCAGTGAATTAGATCTTTATTTGATGACAAGTAATCTGAGATATCATCAGGTCAGTACGCCATCGTACATTACCATCTCTCTCCTAAATAGAAATCCATCGGTGGATTCGGTGGACGTTGGTTTCTATGAATTGGAACATCAGGTTGTGGATGATTAGAGTTGACACCTGAAGGTATATTGGGAGGACTTTGTGGAGCATTTTGTGGAAGAGGAGCATTAGAAGGGGCCGAGCAATATTCAAGATGACCTTGTACAAGGTGATTTGGAAGAGGTTGTTCAAGGTAACCTTGAAGAAGGTTACCTGAAGAAATTTGTACACGTTGACCTTGACGAGGTTCTTCAGGTTTCTGGCTTAGCCTCCTTGAATTAATTGGCGCTCTTGGTTGTTGACCTGATGATTCTTTAAAAGTAAAGGGTATTAGGAACCAATATACTTATAAGGTTTTAAATTTATCTTAAAAACATAATTAAATAGTATATTGTGCGCTAAGGGACAAAAGCAACTGATTTGAGACGAGCGTGAAGATTGCCGCCGGATGAGCGAAGCAAGGACAGCAATCACACGAGTCCCTCTCATAATTTACGCGATACTTTTTGCAACAGCCTCATTAAAAATGCGAGTTTTTAAAAGCCTGCGAAGCGTGTCACAAGTAAGTCGATTTGTGACCGACTGACAAAATAACATTATGTAAACATCACACGCCAAAGAGTGCTCCAAAATAGCCTAGCATGTCACTTTGAAACTGACTAGCTTTTCCGAAACGGTGCAAGATGGCGCCACCGAAGGCACCGTTTTTAACACGCTAAATTCACTTCTTCCACTGTATCACCGGGGTAAAAGTACATTTATCCCGCTAAAAACAAACTGACGTCATCGATCACAAATCGGCTATTTTTGTCACACGAAACGGGCGCAAAACTCGCATTTTGAATACGGTCTGCTAGAACTTATTTCTCATTTGTTTTGTACATAACTTCATGAAGAAAAAATGAAATCTGAAAATTTAACAACACCATTCTTGCACCCCGCCGGTCAATTATTATTATTTTACTCACCAGCCCAATTAAGGTAAATCATGAAGATAAGCGCAGCACTAAAAACGATGAGCCTCATATTCTTCTGGGTAAGAGAAAATATTTCAGAACCTCGTAAGGTAAAATGAGGATTTTTTTCGAATTCCGTTAGCTAATATACATACTAGCCGAAAGTTCATGATTTATGATGAAAGATTTCAATCTACTAGGTGGTAGCAAGAATACATTGAAATATTTGCATTTCGTCAAATATCGCAAATTTTCATAAAGTTACATCTTCCAAGATTATTATCGCTTCGCCATATTACAAAATAAATATGTACATTAGAATTTTTATTACGTAAAGGAGAGAATTAAACAATGTCTTTGCTTCCTCAGGGAGGAAGTTTCGCGCAGTGGTGACAATTTCAAACATTTTAAAAATAATTTGATTAAACTTATTTCCACCACTAATATCTCAAAACTGACCCATGAATTTCTGAAAATATTCATAGATTTTCTTAGCACTTTTATAATATTTTGAAAATGGGTTTTTTCATAGTCAAACATTTTTCATTGACAAAATTCAAAATTGATGCAAGAAAAGAAAAGATTCCTTGATTCAAAGCGAAACGATTGACCTATAATAATGATACATTTTATTGAGGAGTAAGGAAGTTATGGTCATTTATAATATTTGAAAAATCTGTTTCTTATAGAAAAACTTGTTTCATTAACACAATTCAAAGTTGATGCAAGAATAGAAAAGATTTCTTGATTCGAGACGAATCGACTAACCTATAATATTAACACATTTTATAGAAGAGTAAGACAGTTATTGTCATTTATAATATTTGAGAAATCTGTTTCTTATAGAAAAGCTTCTTTCATTTACATAACTAAAAGTTGATGAAAGAACAGACAAGATTCTTTGATTCGAAACGAATCGATTGATCTATAATATCAATACATTTTATGGAAGAGTAAGGAAGCTATTGTCATTCACAATATTTGAGAAATCTGTTTCTTATAGAAAAGCTTGTTCCATTTACATAATTGGAAGTTGATGAAAGGATAAAAAAGACTCCTTGATTCGAGACGAATCTATTGACCTATGATACTGCTACATTTTATAGAAGAGTGAGGAAGTTATTGCCATTAATAATATTTAAAAAATCTGTATTTATTTAATAGAAAAACTTGTTTTATTAACATAATTCAAAGTTCATGTAAGAATAGAACAGATTCCTTGATTCGAGACGAATCGATTGACCTATAATATCAATACATTTTATGAAAGAATGAGGAAGTTATCGTTATTTATCATATCTGAGAAATCTGTTTCTTATAGAAAAACTTGTTTCATTAACATAATTCAAAGTTGATGCAAGATTAAAAAACATTTCTTGAGTCGAGACGAATCGATTGACCTACAATATTAGCACATTTTAAGGAAAATATGAAAGCTATTGCCGTTTATGATATTTGAAAAATCTGTTTCTCATAGGACAACTTGTTTCACTAACATAATTCAAAGTTGATGCAAGAATGGAAAAGATTCCTTGATTCAAGAGGAATCGATTGACCTATAATATCAATACATTTTATAGAAGAGCAAGGAAGTTATTGTCATTTATAATATTTGAGAAATCTGTTCCTTATAGAAAACTTGTTTTATTAACATAATGTAAACTTGATGCAAGAATAGAAAAGATTCCTTGATTCGTCACGGATTGATTGACTTAATATTTTGCAGTGCTTTTCAAATATTCTATAAGTGTAGTGAACATTTTTTTATTGACAGCACGATTCATGATGAGTATTTCATTTGTTAAATTTTACCTTCAGTAAAACATAAATCTTGAAATAAATTGCAATGTTTTTAAAAAAATATTCTTTACGTGTAGTGGGCGTTTTTCCTATTGACAACACAATTCACGATGTGTATTTTATTTGTAGTATTTTATCTTCTACACAACATAAAATTTCCAAAGGCCTCAGTTTTGAACGAGAATAGGTTTTCCGAATTCATGCAGCAAATTAAAAAAAAAGTATTTTTGATTACACGAAGACGGGCCCTGTAAGAGTCTCAAATTTCCTCTCAAGAGTTCTCTCGTAAATAGACGCGAACGAACCGTGACGTGAGTGAGACCGCTTTTGAAAATATATTCAACAATTCTGTCAGCTTCTATCACGCGTTTATTTTTCAATATTTTTCAGTATTTTGAAATATTCTCTGCGTTAAGGAAACTTTCGGAAATTTATGGAAAATAACGGAAATTTATGGATACCTTTTGTAATGTTATGGAAACTTTTGGAAATATATGGAGAGCTTTTAAAATTTGTGAAGGCTTTTTGAAAATATATGGAAGTTCTCGAAAACCTGAAAGGTATTGGAAATTGGTAAGAGTTTTTAAAAATGGAATTTCTTAAAATCGAAATTTAGAGAAGTTTCTACGCTTTTAAGGACTCGAATCCTGGTCAGGAGTAGATAATAAATCATATGGTAGCAAAGGAGCCGGACTGATTATGAATGAGAGAGCAAAGCAACATGTCAAAAAGTACCAATGTGTATCTCCTAGATTACTATGGGTAAGAATGAAAGTGGAAATCAGAGGGTTATTTATTATACCGTGCTACGCTCCAGTTAATGGTGACAGTAGGGATGTAAAGAATACCTTCTGGGACTCGTTAAATGATATTTTAGGTACTTACGATCCTGGCGAAAGAATAATTTTACTCGGAGATATAAACGGCTGAGTAGGTGTGCAACGCGAAGGTACCGACATCGTACTGGATCATTTCAGAGACCCAAAGACGAACGGTAATAAGGGTTATGTGAAATTCTGAATGCGGAACGGGTCACTATATCTACAATTGGTATATCGTGAAAAGATGAATAAATATTTTTGGGCATCATAAAGAAGACTGGGAGACTGGGGCAATAAAAATGTGGAAAGCGCAAGAATAGCATTTTCAAGTGTGCATCTGAAGTGTGTGATACTGCGGCTGAAGGAAGAAAGGCTGGAGATGCTTAGTGGAATGATGAAATCTGCGTGGCTGTTAACAAGAAAAAGCAAGCGTACTTAAGAATGTTAAATATAAGAAATCCTAGCGATGATGAAAGGACTAGATTAGAAAATGACTAAAGGGATAAAAACAGAAAAGCCAAGATACTAGTCAAAGAAAGCAAGGATAAAATTAAAGCGGAAGAAGATGAAAAAATGATTCTGAAGAAAAAAGAAATTATTTTAGAAATGGGTTAATAAGATAAGGAAAGGAAGTACTAGCATTGATGTAGTCGGAATCAAGAATGCTGATGGTGAAATGGTGTGGGATTCGGACAAAGTAAAAGATTGTATGAGAGTTTTTTTCAAGAAATTGTATAGAGGTCAAACTATGGAGCATAACAACCGTGATTCTGTAGAAGATACGTTGGATGATTTCATTGTAGGCAGCGAAAGAAGAATCGATACCGACGACATTATTTATGTAATTATGAAACTAAAGAATGGTAAGGCTGCTGGTGCGGATGGTATCACTGCTGACATGCTTAAGAGTGGTGGCTGAGCGAATTTATGAATATATGTGCTGTGAACAGTGGAGTTCCAATTGATTGAAGAAAGGCGATTATCGTTTCAATATACAAGGGAAAGGGTGATAAAGGTGACTGTATTAATTATAGAGCGATTAGCCTACTAAGTACTGTGGGCGAAATATTCAACAAAATACTTTTTAGGAAGGTCATGGAAGTAACTAAGGTAAGGATCTGAGAAGTCCATTGTGGATTAATATCAGGGAGACCATGTGAGGATCAGATATTAAGCTTGGGACAGATCATAGAAGAAAGTTTGAGAGTAGACAAAAGAGTCTTCTGTGCATTTGTTGATCTGGAAAATGCTTTCGATAAGGTGAATAGGTCCAAGCTTTTGCAAGTCCTGAAAGACTATGGAGTGAATGCTTGGCTTCTAAAAGCAATACAAGTTTCTTCATATTTCACAACACAAATAATGTAGATATCATTCATTTAAAAAAGATAAAATCCTTACGTAACAAATTTTATTTTTATCTTAATTCAACATGTCCGGAGTTTCAATTTGAGCCATTTCCGAGAAAAATTAGACTTCAAGAATGTTTTATTGAATTTCGAGGTAACCCATTGTAAAACAGATCAATGTGTAAAAAAATCTGATTTTCCCATTTTGAAGCCGTAACTTGTAAAGACCTAATGTTAGTGCAGGTGACATAGTCTATTTACAAGTTTCACAATACACTCTTGGAACAAGGTTCCAATATAAAGTTGAAAATGTCACACAATCGTGTTTTTTTATGAAACTTTTAAATTTTTCATATATACAATTTCTAGAACCTTCTTTTATCAATGGATACATACCTAAATAAATTCATAACCTATGTTGAAAAAATCCTCGCTGATTTCCTCGTGTAAATCCTGTCCGAAAATAACACGAGGTTCTTTTCAATATCGATATACGTTTTCGTAAAGCAATAAGTACATTTTACCGCTACTGAATAAGTAGATATTCCGACTATTAACTAATAATTAGTTTTCGAACATTGATGATACACCTTTATCAATTCATTCTAATTCCAGAAAAAAAGGGCTCCACCCTCAAACGTCTAACTTGTATATTAGTACACTTAAACTGTTCATAACAAATGAGTCAATTATTTTATCAATTATTTATGTTTTACAAGTGTGCCTTTATTCATTTAAGGCGATACACTACTTTACGTTTTTATCGATTTCAAATAGTTTATAAAGCAATGAACAGTATGATTACACAGGCACACAAAAAAGTGTCATTAGCGGGGAACTGGACCGCCATACCTATATGTTTTTGGGGTCACTGGATCCAACTCTGGAATTCGTTTAATCTTATCAGGTCTCAGTTCGTCCTTAACCTCAAAAAACAGTTAAAAATCGATTTAGTGATTGAAACCTTCAGAAAAAAATGTATCTTCATATTTTTGGGGTCGATGAAAGCGAATCTGGTATCCGCTTACCCCCCTCAGAACAACGTTCGCTTCTAACCTCAAAAAATATTTCAAAAACACTGCAAAAATCCATTTTAAGGTTGAAATTCAAGCCGTTGTGACCAAAACCTTTGGATAAGAAGATGCTTTCTTGTTTTCGAGGTCGCTGAATCCGAATCCAGTTTCTGTTATAATCCATCAGGTAACCGTTCGTTCCTAATCTCAAACAATAACTTAGAAACACTGAAGTAACAAATTTTGGCGCTGAAGCTTAAGACGTGGTGACTAAAATCTTTGTAAAAAAGAGTGCTCTTGTGTTTATACGGTCTCTGAATCTAAACTTGGTATCTCTTCCATTCCTCACATTTCACCTTCTCTTTCGATAGCTTCTGTCATTTGTTCTTGAACAAATATGATATGAATGCAGAAAAATATTAGGATTTTCGTGTTGATCATGGTTTAAGGACGTTGGATGAAGGAGACTTAGAAATTTTCCGGGTGCCCCCAATTATGAATACGGCCCTGCCCCCATATTTACCTTTGGAAGTAGATAGTAGGATAAATAGACAAAACTCACCAAGTATTCGGGGTCTGATGAAATTTCGGAATCCATATAATGAAGAATACATCTCGTTTTTTATGGGAAAATGAATATTTTGATTGAATATTTTGTTGAATATTCGAATATTTTGATATTTTGATAAAATGATATTTTGATGGAAAATATTCATTTTCTCAAACGTTGAAATCAACACCGAGCGGACAATTCCCGAAAAAGAGATGGCGAGTGACAAATACACTTGACTTCAATCGTATTTAACAGACACAACACCGACACTAAATAAAAAAAACGCGCTACATAGTGTCCTTCCACAAAGTAAAATTTACAATTATGAAGCGAATTTCGCTATTCAATGCGAAACGAAAGTGAAAGATACTTCCAACTTTTTTGAGATATTGGCGGCGGAAGATGGCAGACGAAGAGTCAGGAGAAGCCGATCTAGCAGCGCGCTCACAAGGCGGTAATGGACACTTTTGGTAATAAAATTATGAAATCGCAGATTACCCAGAGAATCGCGGTCGGTAATTGATCTTTTCCCTCAAAACTAACTACTGGAATATAAAAATAAGAACTAACAATTTTTGTCATAAACATGCATCCTGAAAGTTTTTTTGCAGAAATACAAAAATGAAAATACTATTCATAAAGTTATTTACTAAGTTCACAAGTCACTTATAGATGCATTAATTTACCAAGTTTAGGCAATTGTTTATTGCTAGCTTTACGATTCACTTTCCTTTATGAATAAATAAATTTCTAACCTTGTCAAATTATTATTTTATAAATTCACAAGTCTCTTTCTCGTAAATGCTTAAAATAATTTTCTGAGTTTAAATTATTCATTTATAGATTCACCAGCCTATTTCCTTCATGGATAAATAAACTTACCAGCTTCGCAATATTATTTATTTTCAAATTCAAAAGTCTCTGTCCATTATAACTGGATAAATAAATAAATAAATTTACTAACTTTGCCGACTTATTTATTCCCAAATTCACAAGTCCATTTCTTATGAGCAAATGAATTTCTTAAGTTGCCAAATTATTCATTGCTCACTTCACAAGACACTTTCCTTTATAAATAAATAAATTTACCAATCTTGTGAAACTATTTATCAGTAAATTCACAAGTCTCTGCCCTTTATGAATAAATTAATTAATGAATGTACGGAATTTGCGAAATCATATATTTCAAAAATTCACAAGTCTCTTTTTGTGTCTCTCTGTGTGTCTAATATGATAAAAAGAGAAGCTCAATCGTTTTACAATAGCACTATTCAATGCTTCCCTGCATGAACGTAACACCTATCTCATTATATAGGTCATGTTGCCAGAAAATCATTCCCTTTGACAGAAGCCGATAATTTAGCACGTGCCATATATCTGTCTTCCAGGGCCGTATTATTTATGAATTTGTGAATGAATAAATGATTTTATATTTCAGTACAATTATTTATTTGCAAGTGTGCGATAGAAACTATATTTGTAATAAATAATATAACAACATAGTACATTTGTTCATAAAAAATAGAAAGATGCGAATTTGACAATTAATAATTGCACAACTTAGTAAAGTTATTTATTTGTAAAGGAAAAAGACAACTGCGATTGGAAATAAATAAGTTTACAAGTCAGGGAATTTATTTGTTCATGAAAAACGGAATTGTAAATTTAGATATAAATAATTTCGCAAAGTTGGTAAATTTATTCATTTATCTGCGATTTTTTTCATTTTAGTAAAAAAGTGACCGCTACCGCTTTGTGAGCGCGCTGCTGAATCGGCTTTCCCTGCCTCTCCGTCTGCTATCTTCCGCCGCCTAGTTCTCAAGAATTTTGAAAGTATTTTTCACTTTTTTTTCGCATTGAATCGCGAAATTCGCTTTATAATTGTGAAGTTGAGTTTGTGGGAGGACTCTATACAGTGCGTCTTCTTTTATTTAGTCTCGGTGTTGTGCCTGTAAAATGTGATTAAAGTCAAGTGTGTCTGACACTCGCCATCTCTTTCTCTGGAATTATCTAATCGGTGTTGATTTCAACGTCTTAGAAAATAAATATTTTCTATCAAAATATTCATTTTCGCATAAAAAACGCGATGTATTTACCTCGACAGAAGCTGAAGACGATAACAACAGCACCGAAAGGGGATGTGTAGAATGATTCGCTCTTCAGGCTGTTGAGATAACGAAGCCAGATGAAGGGCGCTGCCTTGCAGGGGGCGTCAGGATGTGAGAATGAAGCCGTAGTGTGTCCGAGGACGAGTTGACATTAGACTCGTTAAATTCGGATAGCTCTCATACTTCGGTCTTGAGAGGTATGAGGATTATCACCCCCATGACGGCAAACTAACCTGCGATCGATCCAGGATTTCTAACACGTGGGGTTCTTGTATACAACTATGGTTTCTATTCACAACTAAAAATAAAAACACTCAAAAATATACAGATCTTCTGAGAAATCAAAGCTTCTTAACTCGAACTAATGTTCGAGCGTCCACTTCTAAACATTCTTGCGATAAGATCCCTGATATGTTCTTCTATATTCATAGTAAATACCAGGTTCCGAGCGATCGTAAACTCATTTCTGAAAAGCTTCGTAACATTTATAAAGAATGTTTGGGTCTCGATGTTACGGATCGAAATGAGAAATGGGTTCCACATCTGTTTAATAGGGAATCTCGAGATTACCGATGGTTACGAATGGGAAGATATAATCTCTCGTGATGACGATTCCATCCCATACAATCAAAGTAAGAGAGTTCCAAAAATGTTCACGCAAGAAGAATCAAACGATCTCATAAAAGACTTAGGATTACCCAAGGACGGTGCAGAATACCTTGCAACAGTACTCAGAAGTAAAAATTCATTGGCAGAAGGCATGAATGCGAAGTATTACAGAGATAGAGAGAAGAATTTTAGAAAGTGACTTTTAGAAACTTAAGAACCTTCATTGGTATATTGTCACGGCATCAATGGATTGATGAATGAATTGAAGTCAGTCATTTATGAAGCCGATCAGTGGAGGCTATTTATTGATTCGTCTAAAATAAGTCTGAAAGTCGTATCGCTTCATGATACCAATGTGTTTGCTCCCATACCAATAGCACATTCAATTGAGCTGAAAGAGTAATACAGTAATATTAAACTATTTTTAGAAAAAATTAAATATCCAGAATATGATTGGCAAGTTTGTGAGGATATCAAAATTTTGAACATCATTCTAGGACAGCAATCAGGCTTTACAAACCACCCTCACTTTTTGTGCTTATGGCATGATTGGGATCGAGACAATCACTATAAAAAGAAAACATGGTCAAAGAGAACATCATTTCAACCACGTTCTAATAACATCATCGCTTATCCTCTGATTGACCCAAGAAAAGTATTAGCTTCCCCTCTCCACATAAAACATGGTCCAATAAAACAGTTTGTCAAAGCCCTCAAGGGGGTAGGAAGTTGCTTAGAGTATTTAAGAGGAAACTTTCCAAAATTATCGGATGAAAAATTGAAAGGAGGCATTTTCGATGGACTACAAATTCGGAAAATGTTGAACAGAAATTCATCACGTCAATAAATTCAAAACAGAGGGCAGCATGGATTGGTTTCAACCACGTTGTAACAAATTTCCTAGGAAATAACAAGAGTAGGGACTATAAAAAAATAGTAGGTAGCTAATATGGTGAAAAACTTTGGTAATATGGGGTGTTTGATGAACCTGAAGCTGCACTTGCTCTTCTTCCATCTCGATTATTTCCCAATGAATATAGAAGATTACAAATTTTTTTTTTTGTAAAGAAGATGTTTTTTGAGTTGGCATTAGGGTCTAGAATTTTTTCAAATATTCTATTATGTTTAT
>JAUMHM010085280.1:0-11728 GCA_032362435.1 Melikaiella ostensackeni
ACTCCTTTGACTTTTTTCTTATCTTGTGTCGTTTGGCTCAAAAATCAAAATTAAAATTAAAATATTCCAATATCATTTTCCATTCTTGAAAAACAAATTACGCATCCTACTAAAAAATTTCCAGAAAAAAGCTTATAGGTCTTCGAAAAGCAACAATTTTGATATCTTATCTTTTTTTGTATTTCGCGTTATGTGGCTGAAAGTTTGAATTTTCGATTTTTCAAGAAAATTCAAAAAGTTGTTATGACAATCTTTTAGGCCCTTCGAAAAGCTACGTTTTTCCCTTCATGACTCTTCCGCATATCGTGCATTGTTTGGCTTAAAATTTCCATTTTCGTTTCTTTTTTTGAATTTTGTAAATGCTATAACTCTCATAATTTTCTTTTGATCGGAAAAAATCATTGAGAAAAATTGTTCGAGTTTCTGAGTGTCACGAATAGCCACGCATATAATTTAAAAATCTAAAATTAAAATAGTCTAAAAAATTTTGGAAATGCTTTAACTTTTTGAATTTTTATCCAAAATGGCTGGCTAACGAACTTGACCTTTAGTTTTCGGCGCTTGAAGCGTGTTCCGAAGGCCAATCCAATAGATTAAGTCTTTTAAAAGTTATCGTGTTCACAAACATATATATACTAAAAAGAGCCCCTAAAGTTTCCCTTTGAATTAACGTTGGGAAAAGTGCCATTTTTGAAAGTGTGCAAATAAGATGTGAAACTGTATAACTAAGGTGAAATAAAAATTGTATTCTCTTATTCAAAGAACTTCAATGAATACGATGCGAAAGTGAATATATTAAATGGCCCTAAAATTTATGTAGCAAAACAAAATGTTGAAGACATTATCGGGCTCATAACACGAAAATTTGTAATTTCATTACAATAAATGGTTTGAAATGAACTTCAAATAATCCTTTGTCTTGAATCAATAGGCACCTTCTGAAATATTCTAAAAAGGTTCTTCATAATGGATAAGTTAAAAATATCATTACCGTATGACAACAAAAAATCTTGAGTTTCGAAAAAAAATTACACATTATTTATAGTTCAAATATTCCTATAGCACTCTAAAATGTATTTTTAGCTATAATTCACCTAAAAAGGATGTGAGCTAGTTAATTACTGTCGATTTTGGTGCAATTCTGACGGCTGCCGTACGGTTACTTAAGTAACCTCTGGTCACTTTTTTTTTCAAATCACTGTTTAGTCACTTTCTTAAGTTAAAGTCACTGTAGTCACTTTTTGAATGAAAAGGTGACTTCAGTCACCTTTCTTTCAATAAACTTGTACAGAAAACTCAAGGGTTAAACATGATTGAATTCTTTCTTGAATTCTCTTGAATTCGTTTGAATTCTTTTGAATTCACCATGTATTCTTTTAATTTATCTTGGATCCGTATGAACGTCATCCGATTCTTTGGAATTACCTTGATTGTTTAAAAATTTACTTCAGTTTTACTGAAATCAATTAAATATTTTGAATTTTTTAATCTTTTGGCAATTCATTTGAATCCATTTGGAATTCACTCTAAATTCTCATAAATTTGTCCTGAATTATTGAAAATTTTTTTGAACTCTTTGGAATTATCTTGATTTTTTAAATAAGCCCTGAATTCTTTTGAACTCACTTGAATTCTTTTAAAGTCACTCAACTCTACTCTATTCTATGGATTCTTTCGATTTCTCTCATTCTTTTTTAATTCACCCTGAAGTCTTCTAAACTCACCTTGAATTCTTAGGCATTTTATCAAAATCTTTTAAATTCGCTTGAATCTTTCTAAGTTCACTGCAAACTTGATGAATTCAATTAATTTTTCTTTAAATTGTTTTCAATTCACTTGAATTTTCTTAAACTACATCAAATTGCACTCATTTTCTTCAAATTCCTCTAAATACGCTCGAATTTCATTCAATTCATGGTTTTCATTTCTCAGTTTAGTCAAATTCTGTTGGATTCATCCTGAATTTTGTTCACTCCCATTTTACTCAATTCAATGGACATTTTTTGATTGTTTGAATTTTGTTGAATTCACTCAAATTCTTATGAATTTCATCAATGTCTTCTGAATTCCCTTGAATTCTCATAAATTCACTCCCATTCCACTCAAATCAATGGAGCTTTTTTGGATTTTTTCCATTTTGTTGGAATTGTTTGAATTCAGAAGGTCACCAGTCACATTATTAATGTACATTAGTCACTTTAGTCAATTTTATTCACGTTTTGGGTCAGAAATAATCACTATTGGTCTACTATACTATATTATACTGCCTCACAAAAATTAAAAGAAACAACATTTACTAAACATCACTAGCAACATAATTTGAGGATAACTGCAAAAAAAAAACGATTTTTTTCTGCCATCATACGTCCACACTTAGTACATGGTCATAAAATCCGTTTATCATCATATTATCATCACGAAATATCGCTGACCTTATATCTCAACGAAAATTAAGCGAAAAAGCGCATTTTTTCTGTCTTTAAATGTCCACACTGGGAATTTGCTTGCAGAATTTGTTTATAAAATTAATAAAAAATATTGGTTGACGATTTCCCATCAATAAATATCACTGACGACGTAATTTGAGAAAAATGAAGAAGAAAAAAACGATTTCTTTTTTACTTCAACTATCCACCCTGGGCTTTTGTTTACATGATTTGTTCATAAAATCTATACAAAATATCGGATGAGAATTTTTCGTCACTCAAAATCACTGATGACATCATCTGAGGAAAATTCAGGGGGAAAAGATGTCCTTTCTGCCTTTAAATGTCTACAATGCACATTTGTTTATATAAATATTTATGGAATGGATGAAAAATATCGAATGACAAATTTTTGTGATCATGTATTATTTCGCCGATAAAAGCAAGTAATTTAAATGCCAGAATGTACTTTCCAAACGAAAAATACATAATGTAGACTATTTGTTACTTTAATCTGTTTATAAAAATTAATTTAACAGGAAAATATTTTTTTTTGCTTTTAACCATCCCTACCCAGCAAGTTCAACTATGCTAAGCATAGGAACAACTTTTCCATGGAAATAAATATAAAAAAATCGAAAAAGTCGACTTTTTTCACTATTTGCATAAACATAAAATATTGTTGAAAATAAGGCTCGGTATTTGTAGGAATGGGAAGAGTGCCTTGGGCAATAGAGTTAATTCTATTATCACTTTTACATGTAATGTATATAAATTTTTCCTACTCCACGAGGTACACCCCTTATTCTTATTGAAATCCAGCCTTATTTTTAGCAATTAGATTAGATCATGAGTTGTAATTAAATTAAATAATATCTTAAAGAATTTTTTGTTTGTTTCATAAAACTTAGGACTTATTCCTCAATGAAAAGCAAACATTTTATAGGGGTGAATGAAGTTTTAAGTTCAAATCTTTATTTTTTTAAGTTGCAAAATAAGAAAATTCATTTTTAGATATCAAAGGGTCTATCGAAATATCTGGTAAACCTTTTTGAAATAAAAAAAAAATTATAGCAGTAATCTTCCACTAAAAGGAAATAATTTAGGATGTAGCGTTTTCAAAATTCGGAAATTCAGATTTTTTTGGGATCCCTAGAACATCCGCATGAAAAGAGCTTTATGGCCGACTACATAACTTCATACTAACCATAGAAGGGCCCTTTTATGCGGACGCCCACATATATATGATGAATGAATATAAATATTGTAGATGTTCCAGTAATCGCGATGGTCCCATTAATCGTGAAATTTGGTTCTAAGCTGAATATATTGTCAAAAAATATATTGAATGTAACATTTAATAATGAAGTTCATGCCTTTTTAGCATTTTGTAGTATTGAAAAGAATTTCAGTTAATTTAAATGAGAGAAAAGACAAGAAAATTAGCGTCTCTATTACTAGGACGTTTACCTTAAGAAATGTTGATAGTTTGAAAGAATATTGTGAGATAGTGACGCATCAAGCGCATTCATCTGACTCAGATTTTGCGGGATCAGATTTTACGGCCAAACGGTTGAATATTTTGGTCTGATTTTTTTCCCTGGGCAAAGACGCTCGGCAGTCTTTGGGGCGTCTTTGGCCAGAGAAATGACATGAAGTACCCGGATCGGCTGCCTTATGCGAAGCGGAATAAAATTGTACTTTTCTAATTTTCAAACAGAATCGAAACATTTTTTACTAGAAAATAGCTTCGAGAGAAAAAAGCGAAGAATATTCAGAATACGTGTGCAAAAAATCAGACCAAAATGACCACTCATCGGGCCAGTCGGAATTACTATATTGTAAAGTAACTATTCTCCTTTTTTTGCATTAACATGCCTAATTACAAGGTTCGTCGTATCTTATTTGTCACCATCCCTTCGTATCCATACAAGTAAGGTCAAAATTCCTGCAAACACTTTCTCGTCAACGTGACGTAACGTAACGAATCGTAACGAAACGTCCTTAAAGCTGATGTAATAGTTTACATACCCGAGTCAAAATTTTGGTCCTACCTTAGACTTCTAAATGTAGGTCTTAACAGGTTTTAGGATTAACGGAATGAATGAAAAAGTTCGAATAATCCTTGAAAATAAATTGAATGACTCATGGTAACGATTCCACTTTCGGTATTCAAGTTCTGGCGATGTCCGAATTTCCCGTAAAAATTCGGAACTTTTCATGAAAATCGTTCCACAGCAAGAACAAAACATCTTGTCTCAGTTAAAATTTGTGATAATTTTATTAAGATTATATACACTATGATAGGTGACATAATTATCCCAACAAATTGCAAGCAGAGTTTTTCTAGCGTTTTTAAATCGACTTAATCAAAATACAAAAAACTGCAACCTCATATCATAATTTTTCTTATCAAAATTTCCTAACGAAACTGAGCTTAACAATCTCTGAAAGAAAATTCAAAAAATGAAAATAAAATGAAATATTATAAAATATAAAATAATGAGAGGCCCAGTTTTCCCAGCATGACTTGGTTAGCCCCAGCTTACGGTATTTATCATATCACATCCATTTAAGTGAATAAATTACTGATTTTTAAGAACTGCGAAGGTAATTAGTCTGATCTCCTAGTAGTATAGTGAATTCTAAAAATTGTTGTGAAAAAGCATTACTGTTTTCAATTGAAATATTGAGATTTGAAAGTAGATGTGTTCTTGTCGTCTGAACAAGTCGGAACTTGGCCCTATTCTTTTCGTGCACGTGTTTTTGTCCCGAAGATTTATCATATAGTTCGCTACCAAAAATTGCGCGACAAAAAATTTGCTATTATCATTTTGCCCATGAAAATGTTTTAAAAACGATTAAATCCAAAACAACACAACAAAAGATATTAACAGATTTCAAATTTTTGTTGATTTTCTCGAATTTGAGATAGCTAAACTTTTTAACTCTGCCTTTCTATCTGTTGGGAAAGTTATTTATGCAATAAACAACTACAGATTTGATTAGTCAGTGTACATTTATTGAACAAAAATTGCGGAGGAAAATTTAATCTGCTCGTTCCAAGTGACGCAGTTAACTTGGTCAATGTTCGCAGTGTACTAAAACTAACTCTCATTACACAGGACTGAGAGGGCTTGAGAGGACCTTTGCTGGGAAGGAAAATGCGAGGGTGGGAGAAAAGTTCGTTACAGATCACACAGATGTTTTCCGGTGGGCACACCAAGGACAAAAACTGTTTCGTACACTCTAAAGAAAAATCCATTCAAAGTACTAATGTTATGTGTCGCAGAAATACTCAACACTATCCATGACTGTTCTTACTATGTATCAACAAATTGAATAATTAAAATTAATATGTAATTAAATCGAATAGTTAAATCACATATGAATACAAAATAATTACGTAGATCCTAAGAGAATGAAAAGAGGTCCTTGAGGGTTACGCAGGACTTAAAGAGGTCTAATTTAAATACTTAAAGTTGATCCAGAACTCGGAAGACTTACAGAGGGCTTGAAAATATGAGTATGAAAATTATAGAAGATTCTAAAGAGGGCTAAAGTACGTCCTATTTGGAATGATGAAGGGCTTAAATACCTGTAGGGTTAAAATTTTGACTCGGGATACTCATCATTATCTTGCTTAACCCTCGGAGAACACACTGGGTCAATTTGACCCACAAAAAATTTTTGATCGAGAAATTTTCAATGAAATTCGAGAAGTGGGCGGTCTCTTATGCCCTTGTAATATAGTTCGAGGTCTCAAATATAGTTTCAAATGCTTGCTATAGTCTACAGAGCGGTCAGTCGTCGTTGAGAAGCGTTTAAAATCGTTGTTGGGTCAGCCTGACCCAGGTGCGTACCTAACTTTAATTTTTATAACATTGAGTTATTTATAAGAGTTGTAAATTTCAGCCTTCCCAGAAATAAAATAGTGTTCATGCTCAATTTTACGTTGATCGTTTGTCGAACGTGTGGGCTGTGTGATTACCAAAAGGACAAGAAAACAAAAATGATGTGTCCATCTTGTTTGCAGCCAATGTGCGATGACCATCGTGCTTACATTTGCAATGATTGTGTCGGAGAAGAAAAATGCTAAAATTATAATGCAGTAATTTTTTAAAATTAATATGAATACTTTTTAACAGAAAATATTCAAGCATTTTCTTTATTTACGTGGTGGAAGAAAAACTTTTTTATCGTTTTGTTTACAAAAAATGCACCAACTTTAAATTTCAAAAAAATCATCTTTTTCGAAAGGTACAGTAAAGGACTATTTTTTTCATTATTCTAGCATGCTTTGAGAGTTTCCAGATGAATTCTTAGCTCAAAATATTAAAAATTGAAAAAGTGACAGGTTTTTTTGGTAAAATTTAATTTAAAAAAAAAAAGAAAAATTTTCGTGAGTTATATAAACCTTGTTGAAGACATCAAATACATTTCAATTTTGCATAAATTATTTCTTTCAGCTCTTAAGTATACCTAAGAATTTTTTTAGGACAATTGATCCAGTCATTGCGGAATGGTACACGATCAAAAAAAGTATTGGGTCAGATTGACCCACAGTGTTCTCCGTGATCGAAAAAAAGGTGTTCTCGGAGGGTTAATTAATATTATGTATTCCTTCTGGAAATGGTTCATACGGCCCTGATTGTTTACATAGTAGAAATGCTTGGAAGAGTCTCATGGTCAAAGTAGGCAATGCCCGAAACTCAAACTAACTCGAGGTTCTAGTATCCTTGACGGTCTTTATTTAAGATTAGAAACTGTCTAGGCGTACGAAAAATCTGTACGCTTAGATCTAGCTGCACGGTTAGGCTAAAAGTACGAACAATTTTTCCTTTCTATTAAACTAGCAGCATTTTCAATCAAGCGGTGGAAAATTTGTCATATTTTTCCTCGCTTTCCAGTTCCCTTAATCCCTGTAGTTATGCAAACAGTCCGCACTGTCAAAAAAAAAAACAAACGAAACAAACTTGTAAAATTTCTTCACTGCTTTTTATGTTCACTGCCGATGATAATCAAGTTGTACCCTTCGAATAACTTTAGTTATGCAGAAATTTAAAAGATTTCAAACTATTAATTGAATTTGATTTTCCGGTTTTTGCCGAATTGCTTTTTATATTTCGCTTGATCAGTTCTAGTATTTTAACTGCGTTTTCTTGGAGCTTTTTAGAGTTGGTATAGCGAGTATCATCGTCAATTGTTAAATTGCTCAACTCCCCCTCGTCGTGTGGATTAACAACTCCGAATAATAATTCGAAACAGCTTCATCCTGTAGTCTTATTTTGTGACTCATTAAGCTTACGCTGTACCTTTTGAAGGTGTTTATTCCAATCGTTACCCCTTTACGTTCGCAAGGACGCTTGCACAACCGGAATAAGGGTTGCGTTAACCCGTTCGGTAAGGCCGTTCACTTAGGGTTGACGTGGACTATTATGAGAGTTTTCGATTCCATTTTCATAGTAGAATTTGAGAAAATCTTCTTAAGTAAAACACGTCCCGCGTTCAGATATTATTTTGCACGGCACTCCGAAATGTAAAATTACGTCTGCCATGACCTTGAGGATAATTCCCGCTTTAGTATCTCTAACTGCCCTCAACAAAACAAACTTTGTTAAGTAATCAGCAATCACGAGCACGTAATGATTTCGAGACGTAAACGTGACAAGAGAACATTCATGGGCGATGTGTACAACGGCGAATGGACGAGACCCAGATTTAATTAAGCGTACCTCGCCCACTTGCAGACCTTTTTTGTCTTCAGTCAAAATACATTAAACACAACTCTCCATATGCTGTCGCACATAACATTTCCTGGCTAGAAAATAATAGTACTCGCGAATTTTGGCTACATTTCAGTCGTGACCCATATGACCCTGCGAATCGTGAAAACGGATTATCATACTTTCTCGCACGGTATCAGACACTACATATAACAGTTTATCATTAACTCGCTTGTATAATATGAGATTCTCACACTTATAATCATTTATTTCACTAATTTTGTGATCATTTCGTTCATTTTCTAATTTGACTAGAATTAAACGCTTTCTCTGTAGTCGCTCATTCGCATATTGACACATGAGGATATCCTCCTCCAGATTTACGAGATTGGATATTTCTGCGGGTCTAAATACAACAAAGCTCTGCAGTTAGTTACAATTTGTACTGGAGTTTCAATCCATCACCTTGTGACGATCCTTCCCTGCCACCCTGCCGGAGCTTCAGCTGTACAGAGTCCTGAAATTTCTGGGAACAGGGTAGTCGTTCGAAATGATCGAGAGGCCGGAGTTACTACTCATAATATTGTACATTCATTTAACAGACCTATATAACTAATACATGTGGTGTGTGTTCTTGTCAGTCTGTGTGTGTGTGTCTATGTGTGTGTCTTCGAGAGAACCCGAGTCCGGGGTATGACTGGTATAATTACAATAAAAAAGGAGCTAAGTTACGACGTGACAATGTAGCGGAGCGGAGTATTAACGGCGGATCAAATGTGTTGAGAGTGCGGTGGAATGGTCTGGGTGCAGTATTGTAGGCGGGTGCGATTTACAGCTTCTGAGAAATAAAGGATACAATTATGAGCCAAAAATATAGCCATAGGGCGCTTAGTGACGTCCCTGCCCCCCTTCTTCGCAAAAACGGAAAACGGGTTCGTTCGAGGTACCCCGGTCTAATTTCAGTGCCCCCTATCGTTGCGGTAAATTCAGGTCAGTCGGGTGATTTAGGAGTTCGGCTGGGCCAGGAGGAGACGGTTATGGAGCAAGGGGGGAAGTGTGCTAAGATTAAGCAGTCTGTATTGGCCCAGGCCCTGGCCAGCATTGCTCTCTCTGAAGTTGCCGTGGCGAAGCACGTTCAGGAGCACCTGATGCCGTGTCTTCGCTGATTCTTCAAGGTAGGATATGGGAGCGCCCATTGCTCTGACGATGCAGCCGGACTTCCGCGGGAGGTTCTCTCCAAGAATGGCCGAAAAAAAGGCTCAAGTCTTGTTTAGGAGCGCCCAATGCCGTGACACATTGGAACCCGAAAAACGGATATGGGAGCGCCCATTGCTCCGTTGCTCGAGCCGATCCCTTTAAGAATGTGGGTTCGCGGATGACTCCTCTCAGGGGTTCACCGGGGTAAGACGTGTTCAGGGGCACCTGATGCAATGACTTACTGATACCCGAGAAACGGATATGGGAGCACCCATTGCTCCGTTGCTCGAGTCGTTTACGTGAGGGGAGGATGATTCGCGGATGACTCCTTTCAAGGGTTCACTGGGGTAAGGCGTGTTTAGGGGCACCTGATGCCACGACTCACTGATACCTGTGAAACGGATATGGGATCACTCATTGCTCCGTTGCTCGAGCCATTTTCCTGAAAGGAGGACCATTCGTCGACGGCTCCTCTTAGGGGTTACCAGGGTGGAGCGTGTTTGGGAGCGCCTGATGCCACTTCTCACCTCGTGGGAAGACATGTCTGATATTGCCAGGCCGCTACTTTGCGTTTTTTTTTTACTTTTGGGAGTGACGTCCAAAATTGCCACCCTGTGGGAAGACTTGCCCAATATTGCCAGGTAGCTACTTTGTTTTTTTTACACTATGGGGATTGATGTCCAAAATTGCGACGCTATGGGAAGACATGCTTGATATTGACAGGCAGCTACTAAGCATTTTTTCACTTTGGGGAGTGATGCCCAAATTTTCCACCCTGTGGGAATACATGCCCGATATTGCCAGGCAGTTACTTTGCATTCTTTTTACTTTAGAGAGTGATTTCCAAAATTTCCACCGTTTGAGAAGACATTCTTGATATTGCCAGACAGCTACTGAGCATTTTTTCACTTTGGGAAGTGATGTCCGAAATTGCTAGGACCTGGTGGGAAGACCTGCTCGATATAGCCTGAACCCGAAGATGTTTTTATACCTTGGGAAGTCATGCGCAAGATGACATGAACCCAAGTTCTCTTGTTGGGAGGACTTGCCCTAGGGGTCTTTTCTTTCTTGGGAGGAATGCCCAGGGAAGCCTTAAGCGAATGGGATGACATGACTTGTGGAGACTAGTTTTTGTGAGAGGTGATGCCTTAGGAGGACCTGACTTGGGTAGCCTTGTCGTTGGTAGGCTTGCCTGGTACAGGCTTGTCCCGACTCTCATTCACCCTACGGTTGATTGCCAAAAGTCCACGACGTTCCACGGCTCTTTTTCTATGGAAAAAGATATAATCTTAGCGATATTAAAAATCGTTCAAGTAGAATTATATTAGTGTTATGATTTTTTCACACATGAATTTTCCCAATATCTCCTTCCTTTTTATTAAAACCAATGTTAAATTAAGAATTCATGATATATTATATTTTAAGAAGTCTAAGAATCACTGATGGGAAAAAATATTCTATGATATTTTACATTTTTGATAAGATTTTTATTTTTTTTCATAGTCATGCTTATAAGTAATTCATTAACATTGTTTCTCTACCCAAAGCCTTTCGCCTAATTCTTATCATTTTTATGTGTGGAATACACCTTATACGGGATTACAGTAGTATTTTCTCGTTCCTCAATCTTGATTTAGTTGTGCACTTGACTGTAAAACAAAAGTTTTTGTAAAAGATAAAAAAGTAAATATTTCAACAAGCGTGAAAGCTTTAAAAAGGGTTGTTGGAAATTGAATAATGTTACTAATCATCAATCTGATTTTTTTATGTATGAAAGAACTTTAATTTCCTTAAATCTTAATTGAAATTAATAATTAAATCACACAAGAATCATACATCCACTTCCTAAGACCCGCTTCTTTTGATTGGAATGGATGCTCTATGCTTACAAATGCACATTCACCCAGGACGGTGCTGTTCCAGAGTGAGACGTTTCTCTGTAAATCAGATTATTGATCTTCATTAAGAGTTATCGATCAACACATGTTTTGAAAATGCATATATGAGTAGGTATATTGCAAATTATAATGTGTCATTCCGTAAGAGAAGGTACCACTTTGACGATAGTAGTTTAGGAGATATTCGCGTTTTTGTAAACAAAAAAAAATGGTATAAACATGCCTCTATTTTTTCGTGAATATTTCAGTGAGAAAAAGAGCTAGAGATACCTTTAAAAGACGGTTAGAAAGCATATTAAATTTCACGCGAAGTGACTCATAGTGGAAGTATTTTTGATAAATAGAGATCGAGTTAACTTGTGTGAAAGACCGGCCGATTTTCTGATTTCTGCAAATTTCCATTATCCTACTTTAGCTTTCTGCATGCTCTGAGTGCGGTTAGAGAAAACATTGAAATTTACATACTCGTATAATAATGCTT
>JAUMHM010085281.1:0-11728 GCA_032362435.1 Melikaiella ostensackeni
TCTACTGCGGCCTCGGTGGCGTAATTGGTTAACGCTCCACTCATGTAAAGTCGGCGTTCCCGGTTTAAATCCGGGCCAAGGTACGAGTAGATTCTTTCTCAATTCTCCAAAAATCATTTTGACCCGTAATCTACACACTCACATCAAAATAAAATTAATTATTTACCCTGGTCGACAAAATAACATCAATATTATCATTTATATATTTAAATAGCATCTACAGAAACATGAGAGATACATAGATCAAATATCCACGTTTTATTAAACCCCCTGCATCAGTGAAATGATTATTACAATGGTGTCAATCTGTAGACACGATCACTTTCGAAAGAATTATCCCATTGGATTGTGCGCCTTGGCATACTTTGTTGAAGTCTAAAAAAAAGAACGAGTTCGTCAACCAGCCATTTAAAAAAAATATTTCAAAAGGAATTGTTGGTCTGACAGGGGTCTACAGAATTTAATCAGACTATTTTCTTCAAACAACTGCGTGCAAAGTTCGGTTTCTTGAGCATGTGTAGCGTGCGCGAAGTACTCGAGATGTATATTCAAACAGTTTTTCTCTATTTTCTTTGAATGATTTAATAGATCAAGAATTAGTCCATCTTAAATAAATATATACATTCAAATGTATCTACTCGGTCGGGAAATGCAGAATTTAAAAAAAATTCTGTCATTTTTTGTGAATGGAAGGTTACTTTCAAGAGCTTGTGAGCCGAAAAAAAAAATATTATTTGCGTATGCGTGATAAGCAATGGTTTCAAGGCTTGGCGCAAATGCTGATATAAGCAATGTTTTCAAGGCTTGGCGCAAATGCTGATAATTTTAAGTTCTTGCAATGCGTAATAATTTCTTATCTAGATACCTAAAACATTTTGGAATAAAGACGTGAAATAACATTTTAAAAACTTTCACTATATTGCGTTGTAATACGCAGTTTTTTTATCGATGTAAGAAAAGAGAAAACAGTCATACGGTGTCATGTAATTTAACATTGAAAAAAAAACTCGCGAGAAAATAAATTTGCTTTTTGAATTCTTATTCATTGATCATTTTTAAAATCAATTGCGGTAATTATATGCAAACTAAAAATAGAATGCTCAATTGTTAAATATATATAGGTATATTTTGAACATTTTTTCTTATTCAGCAAAATCACCAGGCTCACAAAATGATTCAGCATTTTTTTGAATGAAACTTTTCGATTCTAATTGATGTTAGTTCATTTTTTCTCTCCATTGCCTTATAATTCTAACCAGTGATACCACATTCACGAACAAAAATATTGTCACACCTAAACCCAGAACAATGACTCATGTTTTTTTCAGATATTTTATTTTTTTGTGTGTATCAATTTTTTTCTCTAGATTTATTATATTTTTTCATTCACCATTCTAAGCGATGAAACTGAAATTGTGCTGTAAAACGGTAGCAAAGAAAAACTGACTTTTTGAACTGAAAAAAAGATTCCCTGAAGACATTTTTATTTCGGTATTCTATCAATCTGTTACACGGAGAATAAAAATGTGTTCTTTGGACAAACTTATTCATTTGACGCATTTGTTTGATTTGGCGTAAAGTTTGGCTGAGTGAACAAAATTTATGTCGAGTAAAACGACTCATTTGTTTTAATTAACCAAATTCTTTGTTTGATTCGTTTTTTTCGATTTTTCAAATATATTTTGTTCATTTAGCCCAACGTTTTGGCCGTATCCAAGAAATTATTTAAATTTTGTGGGAGTAAATCACGGATCCTAATTATGAGTTGCTGACGTGAAAAGGGCATGTTTTATCAAAATTATATACGTAACTAAGCAAGCATTGAGGATCGAAAAGCGGGTTTCCTTTAGTTTTTCCTTGTTATTTTTAACACATTACAGCAAGGGATATCGGTGGGATTTTCCGTTTAGATCCGGTTTATATCCCAAGATATCCAAACGATATCTTACAGGGCGCAAATGCCAATACTCATGAGACATTTCGAAGATATTCTGAAATATAGTAAACCTAAAGATAGCCAAAATATTTCTTAATTTTATAAATATAAGACATGATATTGTGATATACTGAAAACGGAAATCTCGGGGATAGGCCGGGGATTTCCGAATTTTATGAAATGAGATATCTGTAGGATATCCGAAAAATGTCCTAAGAACATCCCTAACAACACGTTTTTTGTAAAAAAAAATGAATCACACGCGACGCGTTCGCCTTGTCAATGAAAAAGATTCATCATTTTAATTTCCGAAATTATTATTGTGGGTTTGAAGTGGATTGGAAACAATAAGAAGTAAATAAGCTACTTCATATATGAACCTGGATTATAATGCGTCAGTTTCACCAATCATAATGTATTTACAAGTTATCACTTCAAAATGGGAAAACAAGAATTATTTGTATAGGTGACAATAATATTATAGACTTAGCTATCTTACCTCACTTTATTCACGTTAAAAATAATCCGTTTAATGCGTGTTGAAACACAACAGCTCACATTGAGAGAACCAAGTTTTCGATGTTTCATAATAGCAAAGTGAAACAAGCAAAATTACAAATAATACATCAAATGTCAGTATTTCTTTGACCTGTTAAGAGTTCTTACTTTCTTTTTCAAGAAATGAATTTATTAGCATTTTGACCTCAAAGTGAATATCATCAAAAATTGTTGTATTTTTTGACGAGACTTATCCAAAGTCGCTCCAAGAAAGAATATCGAAACAAACCAATAAAAAAATTTATAATTGCGTTTTAATTTCTCATATACTGCATTTTAGTATGAGGATTAATGTCTCATTCTGAACCAAATGACACGAGATACTAAAAAAATGTTGAATAGCCAAATTTTTTATCTTAGGAGAATCTACAAACATTATGGAGAATTTTTTTAAGGGGTTACCCTACAATATTTTTTTGGAAAAATCGATTTTCTGAAAATCACAGATTCTTCTAGTAGACATGTGTAAAAATGCTATTTTGGTCAGAAAGATCGAGAACAGGTGTAAGAAGGCGGAGCAAGCGGAGGGTTTCGGGCGCGCTGTCTTACGGCACTTACGGTGTATTATTGGTAAAAAAAAGTGAATCGCGTTTTTCTCGAAACAATGTTTTTCGACCTGGTTGACATGATTGAGAAAAAACTATTTGACCGATCAAGCTCAAATTTTCATGGAATATTTTACAAATGTATGGCTATAGCCTGTAGCAGAACCAGAATTATTTATTGATATTTACTATGTTTTTTTAACAATTTAAGTTGCACAAAAAGGTTGAAAACTTTAAGTATCAGTCATTTTGTTATTTTTCATCGAATTTTTTTTATTGAAGTACCGGCTATAGCGGAAGGGTTACTTTTCAATAATATGGCGTAGTTTTTGCTCTCAGGCTCTTTAAAGTGGAGATATCGTGTCAATCAGTTTTCAGCAGGGTCAATTTCAGGCAGCCGGGTCAGCCAGATTTTCCATACAAAATAAAAATCAAAAATATACTGTACAAGTGTAAGACCTCTTCTTTTATGTGAAGAAAGATTGAACATTTTAAATAAATTTTTCCATGAAAGAAAAAAAAAATTTTAACTTGCAAAGATTGTAGGGTAACCCCTTGATAGGATACATGATGCGAACCGCGCGAAGATGCACATGAATCGTTCAAAGTTCTGAATAAAATGTAGTCTTTAGGACGTCAGACTGAATAGTAAAGTACAAATTCCCTGTGATATAAAGGAATCTGCATCATACGATTGATATTTGATCAAGTCTCATGAATTATGTCATGCAGAATTAGCACTTCGTAATTTAATTGTACTGAATGAGAAGTGAAAAAAAAAATTTAATTCATCATTTTGAAGAAATAAATTCATAATTATAATGATATTACTATATTCAATTTATTTTGAAAATATATATTTTTTCAATTTTGTTAAATCGTATTTTCCTTTTCTGAATTGGCATTTCAAATTTAGGTATTACGAATAATTTTATCCAGAATATGCAAAGAATATGAATAATAGATGATCAGAACTGGAATACCTGAAATGCAAATTCTAATATGACATTTCGGTTATACTTTCTTAGATATTAAATATTTCATGTAGAAATTGATGTATTTACTTTGAGTTCATTTTTGCGTCATATGATATAGTAAGATAACTAAACGGTCGTCGGGTAAAAGAGCTTAAGTAACAAATTTCGAAAATTGATTTTATTAGTTTAAAGTAATTGTTCTGACCTAACTCATGTCCGTGTAGAAGATTATGGTCCACTTCGATTTCGAAGTGGGTCAAAATCCATGTTTGATAATTTAATAAAAAGTAATTATTTCTTTTCGCCTATTCTTTTCGCGATCAATAAAGCTAAGTAATAAGTCGAAAGTAATTTCTTGTTTTTTCTTTTCAAATTGAAAAATAAAAAAGTTATGCAACTCTTTCAGAGTCAAAATCAGCGTTTTCTGGGACGTGCCGTTCTTTGATAAGGGTTTTCTCGCAGATAGTTGTTATTTTTAAAGCGCTCCTTTCGCAATTCTGTCCGGATTTAAAAGTTCTTTTTTTTTTTAAATGATCAGCATTAAATTTCTAAGAGAATTGTCGAAGCCTTTCATTAAATTTTTTTTATATGATTATTTATTTAACGCAAAGTGTGGCAAAAAAGGCAATTTTGCAGGCTTGATTTTTTCTCGGGGAAAAAAAATAAACTCTCTATGTATCATATTTGACGTAGCAATATTATTTGAATAAAAAAATGAAAATTATACACAATTTTTGCGCTATGCATAAGTTTTCCGCTGGGGTAAATCGAGAACATAAATAATTCATTTAATGCTAAAGTTTATTTGTATAAGCGATTGATATAAACAAAAAGTCAGCTATGTCGTTTTCTGTAGGAAAATAATTTTTTTCAACTGGAATTTCTGAAATTTATTTATGAAAATGATAGTCAGTGTCTAAAGACTCTTAATAATTAACAATCATTATTGTTATTAACAATTTCAAAGACAAATATCCAGTTCGGCTATTTCACTCAAAGAAAGATTTTTTTCCCGCTCAGCCTCAGAAGCATCATTTAAAAAGTAATTTTTCATCAAAATAATTAAATACTTCAATTTTAAATAACAAGTTTTACACACAAAACACCTATTCTGGGCTTTTTCTCACTGGAAAATTTCATTTTACAACATATGTTACCATAAATCAATTAAATATTGATTGTTGAAGTGATAAAATATTTGCGAAAATAATTGGGGCTGTTAATAACAAAAATGTATAAACAAATACGCATGTTAGGCATTTTTATGTCGAAATTTTTTTTCTCTATAACATTTGACATTTCATCCTTTATGATAGAAATCATTCTATATCTATATGTAATCATTTTGAAACAAATTATTAAACAATAAACAGTAGTCATGAATTCTACCACAGCTACCTGAGTTCTCTTCCCCTTCCAGTGCACGACGACGCTACCCCTCACTAGACTCGAAGCAGCTCCTCGAGCAGCTCCGCCTTTGATATTGGATCCCCTGCGGGGATAATACCTTTGTCTTTCGACTGATTCATATTTCTATTTCAAAATATTAATATGTCCAACGAAATCAGTGAAATATAGAAAATTTATGCTTACTCTAACATAGACCATACATTTAAATGGAAAAATTAAAAATATTTAGAATATTCAGGGAAAAATTTGAGATGACTAATTCCAAAATTTAATACAAATTCTACAAATTTATCGCCTTTGTCCATTATTTCTGTGACCAGTCACAGGGGTGCCTTCCCGCCCCCTACAAGACGTTGGAAATGGGAAGGTATGTGACCTGCATTATTTCTGTGACCAGTCACAAGGGTGCTTTCCCGCCCCCCACGAGGCGTTGAAAAGGGTAAGGTATATGACTTACATTATTTCTACGCCTATATTTTCAAACTTACCAAAATGACATAGAAATTTATTTCACATGTTAGTATTTTTTTAGATGGAAAGGGCAAGGGAATAGGTAAGCTAGGGAACAAAGGGTTTATCGAAGACATCATCGAGAGCATTATCTTAGCAGGAAGCCCAGCATTAAAGGCGGAGCTGCTCGAGGTGCTGCTTCAAGTCAAGGAGGGGTAGCATCGTTGCTCACTGGAAGGGAAAGGGATAGCAGGTATCTATGGCGGAATTGATGATCGCCCCTGCGTTGTGTTGGTGTGAAGTCACAGAGGGTGCTCCTCCCGGCATGCAGAACTTTGCTCCTTGCTTTTGAAGAAACAGATACCTTCATATTCAAAGTCGTAAGCATAGGGGCGTCGCTGAAGTAATGAAAAGACATTTCTTTCAAAATTTTCTAAATTTCACTATAAAATGTAACTTTAAACAAATAATTAACTCAACTCGTAAACCTTGCATCAATTGATTGAATGGTTAGTATTACTGCGGATCGACCGTCTAGTGAAACTGACGTTTTCATGATGATCACATTCTATCATTAATTTCGATTTTATCGAAAGATGATGATTTCACGAAAAAATTTTATGTACGGAGAAGTTGCATTTTTATCAAGATATTTGTAGACAATTTGGATGAAGTTCCGAATAGCCCTTACCTCCGATTTCTTGTCAACCCTTAGCTGGCACACTGGGGTCATATTGACCCCAAACCGATTTCACTTCAATTTAAGACCATTTTTGACTTTAAAATGGTGCTTATTTTTTTCCAATTTTGAATTTTCAAGTTTCAAATTTTTCAATTTTTTTCTTCAATTTTTTTTTTGCTCATCTTCAATACTTTTTTTCCGTGGTAAATATTAAATTCGAACAAAATAACCCGTAGCACCTTTTGTAGGGAGTATAAGAGAATATTTGAGAATTTTCGTGCATCAAAATAAACGATTGGCCCTTTGCACCAAGCATTTTTATGCCTGGGGTCTTTTTGACCCCAGTGTGTCAGCTATGTTACGTCCAGATATGTGTGCCAGCTAAGGGTTAAACTCCGTATACTCATGTATTTTGACGCGCTGATTACGAAAGTCGTAGTGAAAATTGGAGCAAATTCGATTTTTATGGTAAAAACCATAAAAACACCATTAAAATCATGGTTTCTCACCTTTATCTCGAGAACTATTAGAGATTAAAAAAAAAATCGAAAAAAGTTGTAGATTTAGTCAAAATACACATTTTATGCTTCATACAATTTTTTTGTACGAGTGAAAGTTTTCGAGATATTTGATGATAAAGATGAAAATTTCATACCTAGCCCCTGTCGAAAACGTAAGTATTTCTGTGACCAATCACTGCAGTTATACATTTTTTTAGTTAATTTTATTTACGTCTCCCCACGAGACTTTAGAACGCGGTAGGGGTTTGACCGACATTATTTCTGTAGCTGGACAAATGGGTTCCTTTCCGCATTTTCGGCAGTGTCTAAGAATGAAATTTTCATCCTCATCATTAAATAGCTCAAAAAATTTCACTTGTACAAAAAAATGGATGAAACATAAAATGTGTATTTTAACTAAGTCTACAACTTTTGTTCACATTATTTTTAAAAATTCCTAATATTTCTGGAGAAAAACGTGAAAAACCGTGATTTTCATGGGGTTTTCATGGTTTTCACCATGAAAATAAAATTTGCGCTAAGTTTTACTATGATTTTTGAATTAGGGCGTCAAAATACATTAGTGTACGGAGTTTCCAAAAAATCGGAGGCAAGGGCCATTCGGAACTACGCCCGACAATCTTTATATAAAAGCAATTAGCAAAAAGCAATTAGGCTTTTTTTGGTAAATATGTTTCCTGAAACAACTCTCTAAAACCAATAAATTCGGCCATTAAACTTCAAAATCAGTTATTAATTGCCCTATTTATGAAGGTTTGAAAGTAAAATCGAAATAACCTTTCAAAAAATCTTTCGAGTGGCCCATATATATCTTACTAATTGGTTTAGCGCGTTCAAAATGTACGTGAAAACGCTATTTTTTACTAGACGGCCCTTCCGCAATAATACAAAGTGTTTAATCAATTGATAAAAGGTTCGCGAGTTGAGTTGATTTTCTGTTTAAAGTTATATTTTATAGAGAAATTTGCAAAATTTGAAAAGATATATTATTTCATTACTTCGGCAACGCCCCCTTGCCAACGGCTTTGGATATGAGGGTATCTGTTTCTTCAAAAGCGAGGAAAAAGTTCTGAATGCCGGTAGGAGCACCCCGTTGTGACTTCACACTAACACAACGAAGCGCTGAACTCAAAATTAATATTGTTCAGAACAAGTTAAATGTAGGTATTATTTATTCAATTTTTGCATCACTGTATTCACAAAATTTATACATTTCTTTCAAGCCCAAGTGCAACTTTGTACTGCATAAGGTGAGAGAAATAGCATTCTTATGATTAAGTGCATAATATGTTAACAATTTTGTATATGAAGGGCGACACTGCAGACGGGCGTAAGTGCCAAAACCCGAATTTCACAGGAGGCACAAAAAAAGACCTAACTTTAACGCTTCTTTCAAACACAAGAAATTACTTTCGGGATATTACTCAGCTCTATTGAGTCGTGAAAGGAACGCCTGGAAAAAAAGCAAGCATCTGTGAGAAAACTCGTGTCAAAGGAACGGCGAGTCCCAAAAAAGGCCAAGTTTTACTCTGTAAGAGTTACACAACTTTTTATTTTTTTATTCAAAAATAAAAATAAGAACACGCCTCGAGCTATTACTTCACTCTCTGAAATCGTGAAAGGGATGCCTGGAAAAAGCAACCATCACCGCGGAAACTCGTGTCAAAATACGACGCGTCCCCAAAATCGCCAATCCTGACACAAAAAAAATTACATAAGTTTTTTATTTTTGAATTCAGAAAAAAAAACGTGTCTCGAGCTAATAGTCAGTTCTATATAATCGCGAAAAAAATATCCTGCTAGGAGAAAACACTACCGAGAAAACCCTCATGAAATAGGTGGCGTGCCTCTGAACAATCGGACCTGAAATACAAAAACTTTTCAATATGTACAAGGTGTATTTGGAGTAGATCTACACTTTTTGTTTGAAGCTTTTCTATAAATTTTCATTGTCTACTGAGATAAACGCGAAAAACCATGATTTTCATGGGTTTTTCATGGTTTTCACCATGAAAATCGAATTTGCGCCTATTTTCACTATCATATTTGTGATCTTGAAACTTAATTCCTTATTTGGATGAGTGCTACATTATGTGATGTGGGATAAAATGAGCTTTCATTCAATATATGTCCCGTTTTTTTATGATATTTTTTACTAAGTAGTTGAGAGCAGAAGAGACAAATTTCAGTGGAGCCTTCCTAAATGAAACGCATAGTAGTATGGGCGATTCCAAACTCGCACTCTGATGCCTGGGAAAAATACCCCCACCACTGGGCCCAGAGCGCTCACCCCTCACTTGGGTTTACAGAAATAACATAGGTCGCACCCCTACCCCTTTCCAACATCTCATCAAACTTTATGATTTTCCACTGGGGTGGGGGCATACTTCTTAGGTCGTAGAGTGCGAATTTGAACATGCCCTAGTGGTATATTAGGTCGCGGAACGAATTAGATTGATTCGGACTAATTCAGATTGAAAATTCGGTCTAGATCAATCGGAGTTTGGATTAAATCGAATTAGTTCGGATTGATTCAAAGTGAAAATTCAGTCAATATCAATCCGAGTTCGGATTGAATCGTATTGATTCGGACTAATTCAGATTGTAAATTCGGTCTAGATCAATCGGAGTTTGGATTAAATCGAATTAGTTCGGATTGATTCAAATTGAAAATTCAGTCAATATCAATCCGAGTTCGGATTGAATTGGATTGATTGGGACTAATTCAGATTGAAAATTCGGTCTAGATCAATCGGAGTTTGGATTAAATCGGATTTGTTCGGATTGATTCAAATTGAAAATTCAGTCATGATCAATCCGACTTCTGATTGAATTGGATTGATTCGGACTAGTTCAGATTGAAAATTCGGTCTAGATCAATCGGAGTTTGGATTAAATCGGATTAGTTCGGATTGAATCAAATTAATAATTCAGTCAAGATCAATCCTAGTTCGGATTGATTTGGATTAATTCGGACTAATACAGATTGAAAATTCGGTCTAGATTAATCCGAGTTTGGATTGAATCGAATTGATTCGAGTTGAAAATTCGGTTTAGATCAATCCGAGTTCGGATCGAATCGGATTGATTTGAATTGAAAATTTGGTCTAGATCAATCCGAGATACGTCTCAGAGATGAGACGAGCAAGGGAAATTTTTTTTACAATTTATTGTTAAATCCGTTCCGGAACGGTTGGGAAAAGATTATCAAAGATGGATCCCTGTCCTGTCGAGATAAGAGAATCGCCCACGCTCTTTATTTACCTGAAAAAGGCTCAAAGTTGAAGAATTTAAGGAAAGGGTTTTGAATTGATTTTTGAATGGAGTTTATTAGTATGAAAATTAACCTACCTAAAACTGCTGCTGTTGGTCTACGGTCGTCTGGAGAGAGAGAGGCTTATGAGGGCCGTGCACTATTACACAGGTCCACAAAATAAAAAAAGTGTCATGCGAGGTGAACTAGACCACCATACCTATGTTTTTTGGGTCGCTAAATCCGAATATAATGTCAGATTTGCTCCAACAGGTCAGGTTTTTGAGAAAATGAGCCTTCTGGTGCGCTCACTCACCATTTTTTACCACACGGGCGGTCGTGGTGAGCGAGCGCCCCGCAGAAATAACCTGAAACCGCTCAAGATAGGCGACGAAGATAATTTTTTCAATATGATTGCCCTAAAGTAAAAGGTTCAGCCTTCAATTTGAGCCCAGATAGAAATTTCTAGAACGTCTGGTTCGCATCCTATTTTATTTTTGAAAAATAGCCAAAAAGACTCATTTTCTCAAAAACCTGACCTGATGGAGTAAATCTGACACCAGATTCGGATACAGCGACCCCAAAAACATATAGGTGTGGTGGTCTAGTGCACCGCGCATGACACTACTTTGTGGGCTTGTGTTATTATTAATTCAAATATATCTATTGCTCTTAATTTACACTTACACTTGAAATCTTAAGTTAACTGAATTCGATGGTCCGGGCTAGAGATGATAGGAGAAAATTCAGGTCACGAACTCGACTTCTCCACCGCAGAGGACGACTTTATTGAAAACGGACGACGGTACCGGTTCACCGACATGAGCCCAAATTATATTGAGCTTGACATTGGGTGAAACCGTTGACCCAAATCCTGAAATCAGCCAAAGCCTCAACTACAGGAAGAGAATCGAGACACGAAAAAAAACTGCTTATCGCAAGTAACTCCAGGAGTCAACCGATTTGGGTTTGTTAGATCGAAAGCTTCCAGCTCGATCATCCCCGAAATGGCACCCCGGGAGGCTGTCCATCAGAAACGTCTTCACCAATCAGAAAGGAAAATTAGGTACCTGAGAAGGGTGGAGTGGTGGGAGGAAGGGAATTTGCAATGTTTTCAGAAGATTTTGGGCTTGGGTTCTCGGTCTAATTGCCTGGGGACAATGGCTGGGCTGCATCCTTCAGGAAATTCCCAAGGGTCAGTATTTACCATCTGGTGTACTCTCGTGATAATTGCTTGTTTACGAGTTTGTTTGCCTGAGCTCGTTGTTTGAGAGCCTAGGTATAGAAAGAGGGCGACGGTCAATTCTGCACCAAATCAGGTATGCCCTTCCCCCACTACGCGGCAAATACGCGGCTTCCCCTTTCCCGCTGGAGAGAACAGAAAGGGGAAGCCGCG
>JAUMHM010085282.1:0-11728 GCA_032362435.1 Melikaiella ostensackeni
CCGAATTGGGCGGGTGGTTTTTGGGGCATGCTCGAAGGGGTTGGAGGGGGGGGAATCAAAAATCAGAAGAGGTCACATTCGGGGAACTGGTTTTAATGAGTCCATGTAATTTACACTTGTTTGTGGAAATGTACGCCTTCCAGTCTCATGTTCATGAAAATGGGGGTTTCCCCATGTATTTTTAATGAGAAATTTCAGAGAGTGGGAGAAACCTTCAAACGTTGTCTGATCGAAAAAAATACGGATTTACTTTTGTTGGGAACCTCACAAGATGAGCCATCATCCCAAAGGGAACTCGAACATTCTCTTCTTTTGGACCACTCTAGTGCACACACACCTCACCACCGTCTAGAGAAAGTGGGTAGAGAGGAGAGACGAGCAGCGCAAGAGCGTAACCCGCAAATGCGATGAATTAAAGACACTTCTATGCGAAAAAGAAGTGTGAATCACACTGAAAATAATGTTTCAGAGAGTTTAAATATTTATTCATTCAAAGGTCGAAACAATACTATGTAAATTTCGAATGGAAACTTGAAAAACTATTCAAGTCTAAACAATCTAATGGAAATAAATCTACTTATTACCTGGAAACTTTTTCCTCGACTGGACTACTTGGAATCAGATTCTGAGCCGCAAGTTTCTGTGTCAGATCTTTCACAGTGCCTTCTCTTTTCAACTGCAAAACTACTCGACGATCTTCTTCATCGTCGGTATGGTTTATTTTGTCACACTCGACTCTCTCATTAGGGCATGTCCCGTACCAAGGCTTTTTTTCTTCAGAGTTTAGTTTATTTGCTGCGTTTATTAACGGCGTCAAATTCCTCCTGCTATTCACTCTGAATAATTGACTGGAAGGAGATCCTGCATTTATATCGTAAGGTGAACCATTTGTGCATCGCAGCCCATCAGTTGCAAAGAGACCTCAAAGATAAAAAGATATTCTTACTTTTTTATTTGAATATGCGCAGCAAAAAGGAGGCCTATAGATTTGTACCTTTTTTCATTCTCTGTGCTTCACTGCTAAACCGAGAATCGATTTTTCTACCTGTATTGGATATCTCAGTCAATTATTGACTGATTTTCATGAAGCGTTTCAGAATCTATAAAAAATTATTTGTGTACGTGAAACCGTGACATAATTCGTATATTATTTCTAAGAAATTCTGGGGTGATGTCCGAAATAGCGGCTACCTTCGATAGTTTTAAAACCTAATATATCGATGTCTTTTAATGCGCTGAGTACGAATATAACTATGAAAATATCTGCAAGTCGTTCGCAAGATCAAAACTCACGAAAAAATAGATTTTTTCAATAAATATGTATAAAGAAACGTTCTAGGAGGTAACGTATGGTATTCTTTTAGGAGGCTTTACTAGGAAAAAGGTAGGGGTGAGGTAAAAACAGGTAACAAAAAAAGGTAGGGGGTAGGTAAAAACACAACTCTACCCCCTTTTCAGTAGCCCTCCTCTTCATTGTGAAATTTATACAGATGACTAGAGGTAAACAAAGAGTCATTCAAGGACGTTTTACATTTGTTAAAGAAGAGATATTAGAAAAAGTATAGGCGAAAGTAAAAATTCACCCCTATTCCATTCTCAGCAGTCCCTTTTTAACCCAAAGGTTGAAAAAGAGGGGTGTTCTGAGGTGCAGTGTTTTTTTGAGGGTCGAAAGGGGAAAAAGGGTAGGGGTGAGTGAAAGGACAGCCCCCCACCCCTTTTCCGTTGTGCTCCTTTTCCATTCTATTCACTCCGAAAGGTAGGAAAGGGGTGAATGGGGGCATACGAATGCTTCTGGTTAGTTCTTTCTTTTAAATGTTTAACATTAAAAGAAAATGAAAAGAAATCTTTCTGCTTAAAACCGTTTTTTTATCCACGTCTTGACCTGAAAACTACATTTTTGGACTCTATAATGGTCACAATCGTACGTCAATTTTAAAACCAACACAGCGTTCAATGATGAAGTTTTGGTCATAAATATTTCAGTAGACAGGGCCGTCTATTTGTTCGATGAGAGGCTCTTCTGGCTGTTAGCAAAAATTCGAATTCCAAAATCAACAAAATCATCCTTATATCTTTCGTCAACAAACTAGTCAGATTTCATAAAAAGATATTTAAATTTTGAAATTTTGATATTCATAAGAAATTTCCGTATATATGACGTAAGTAAGTTTATAGGTTATGTCCTAGATATGGAAAATTAGCAATATTTGCCCAAATTTTTGGAACAAAACCTTTGTAGTTTAAGAAATAGATATTTCTTCGCAAATTATATGTATTGCAAATAAGACTTGATGTCACCGGTGCGAAATCTTGAATAAGAAATGTTTTTGCATATGAAATGACTAGTAGTTCGAAAGTCTTCTCAACATCGACAATACTGTGGTCTAAACAAAAAAAGTTTTGACTACATTTTGGATAAGTCTCCTGTGAACCTAACCTTAAAATAATAATCCTTACTATTTACAAAGAAATGTATTATATATGAATTAGAGAATAAAATTTCTGTATTACTATGTCACACGGTCTCCCCTGAAATGTCAGACGTAATTTATGAATGATCCGCCTAGGTAAGTTGTGAAATTCGTAAACTCATTGAACTGAATTATATGCACCGAACTTAAACCACTGAAAGGTATTATACAATGAAAGAATTATTCAACATAAAACGTCGAATATGCGAGGAATAAGAAAAAACTTTAATGTAGAAGACAAGAATATTATATAATTATATTTATTAATTGTATTAAATAGTAAAATCTAATGAAAATCCTGGGGAAGGAATCATTGTACTCAGAGATATGAACGATTGGGTTGATGTGCAACGCAAAGGTACCGACTACATGTATATTGTACACTTGGTGCAGAGGCGAGAGCCACAGTATGATTGACTTTGTTGTAGCTGATGAGAGACTGAAGGCTAGTAAGAGATACAAGAGTTATGAGAAGCTTTGAATTTGGAGCGGATCACTACCTCATAGTTTCAAAAATGAACCTAGGTCAAGGATGTTCAAGAAGAATAATTAATAATAAGTCAATGCAGACGTAAGTAAAAATGAAGAATTTGCAGAAACCGGATAAAAATAGCGTAAATAGTGTATCGTGAAGAATCTAGAGTGTGCTCTACTGCGGCTATAGAAGGAAAGACTCGAGATGCTTGGTGGAATGATGAAATCCGCGAGGAGAGGACTGGACTAAACAATGATTATAGGGATAAAAATAGAAAAACAAAGATACTATTCAAAGGAAGCAAGAATCGAATCAAAGCGTAGTAGAATAAAAATATGCAAAATGATTTTGAAGGAAATGAGAAATTGTTCTGGAAATGGGTCGGAATTAAGAATACTGATGGTCAAATAGTATAGGGTGCGGACAGAGTGAAAGACTGTATAAGGGACTTTTTCAAGAAATTGTATATAGATTAAGCTATGAAGCATAACAACTGTGACACAGAAAAGCCTGCGCTAGACAAAATTGTTGTAGGTGGCGAAAGAAGAATCGATATCCACGACATAATATCCGTAATTTAGAAACTAAAGAACGGTAAGGCTGCTGTTGTCGAATGTATCACCGCTGAAATTCTTGGGAGCGGTGGCGGATATTTGTTTGTGTGGCTGAGCGAATTTATGAATATATACCGTGGCCAAAACATTTGCCAGAATACTTATTGGTAAGGTCATGGGAATAAATGAAGAAGGGATATGGGAAGTCCCATGTGGATTTATGCCAGGGAAAACATGTGCACATCAGATATTGAGGTTAAGATAGATCATAGAAAAAAGTTTGAGAATTAACAAAAAAGTTCTCTGCGCATTTGTTGATCTGGAAGATGCCTTCGATAAGATGGATAGAACGAAACTTTGGAAAGTACTGAAAGAGTATGAAGTGAATGGTTGACTTTTTAGAGCAAAAACGCAATATAGAATGGTAGTAAAACGAGTGTAAGAGTAAATTGGCAACTGAGCGACTGTTTTGATATTAAGCAGGGCATGAGGCAAGGCTGCGTTATGTCTTCCTGGATGTTTAATATATACTCGTACATGGACAAATGTCTAAGAATGGTTCTCTCAGGCGAAGAAGGTGTTGATTTCGGAACAGTGAAATCGCGTAGACTTGCGTTTGCACATGATTAGATTGTTACGGCAGAATCAGTTGATGATTTGCAGAGAACGATGAACAGACTGAATACCAGCATGAAGAGTATGGGTCTTAAGATTAACGTGAATGAAACTGAAATTGTTGTGTTTGAAAGAAGCGGTGAAAAAACAGTATGCAACATTCCCTTCAACGAAGATAGTTGCAATTGCAATGTATAATTCGGTTCTTGCACCCGCTGTGCCGTGTGGTAGCGAGGCCTGGACGTATCAAGAAAATAATAGGAGTAAAGTGAACGCGGTTATTATGCAATTTCTGCGGAATATGCGCAGTGAAACCCTAAGGGACAAAGTCAGTAATGAGTGGGTTCTCAAAGAATGTGGTGTAGAAGAAACATTTATTGTCAAGAGTTAAAGAAATTTGCTGAGATGGTTTGGTCTTTTCAAGAGATTCAATGAAGTCTGTTTACCGATGCGAGTGTATAAAGGTGAGGTGAATGGTAGCATACCAGGAGGTAGACCGAAAAAATAATGGTTTTAATGTGTGAATAAGACTATAAATCTTCTCCTAAGGGTTTATCAGTCAGTTTGTGTGTTTATGTATGAATTATGATGCATCATGGCTCTGTAAAGCTCTTCACCTGGGGTGATCTGCTGGAGAGATTGATCAGCGACCCGTATCAGGCTGGTGTTGTAGAAAGAGTATGTTGTTTGAATGAGCAATACGTGACTTCTGGATTGATCTAAAATCTATCCCTTCTTCTACACAGCCATTACGTATCCTTGCAATATAAATTCCTTGATCCCCGGTAGGAAAAGAAGGCTCGAACCAAACGAGTTACGCTCACCCCGAAAGTGATTTGTCTTAATGTTATAATAATTTAATAATATTGATAAAAAATACCGCTGCAAAGTACTATGTGCGTATTCACTATGGATGTATTTATTTGTGCTTACTTGATGAGCATTTTGCTTTCTCACAGGCATCGAATAAATTTGCTTCCTCATAAATAAAGGTTTTCTTTTTACTTAAAAAGAAATGAACTTACACTCATTTCTTCACGTTGACGTTTCTATCTTATATTGAATTCTCATTTCCAAACAACCAGAGAGACCATCAAAAGGTCAGTCAATGTGTTTATTTTGAACGAACAACTTTTTAAGTTACAGTAGTGTTATATTTTGGATATTCAATCAGTTTTTCCTATACAGACAGAGTAAACAATTTTTTTGAATTTTCTAAATCGCTATTGATAGATCATGAAGGGTCATTAAATTTGCCTCAATAGATCACTTGAAGCGATTCGAAAACGCGAAAAAATGCACCAAATAAAGTACTGTTTTATTCCGAATATTTAAAAAAAATTCCTTATATGAAGAAGGCAAATGAGCGCACTGACCAAAACAAATGTCTTTTGATATAGGTCCTTTGTATAGTTTTTTTTTAAATTAAATATTTGCATTCTGAATATCTCAAAACATGTATACTCCCATTTGAGGGACGATACCGGGAATAAGAGTAGGTGTTTTCCGTAAATTTTTGGTTGCTGAATACGAATCCGAAAGCGACATCTTACCATAACGATTGACATTTTTGGCAATTCCTTTGAAGCAACGTAGGGCGCGAACCTGATGTTCTTGAGACTTCTAATAAGGCTCAAATAAGGGTTTGGACCTTTTTATTTAGGATAATTATATTGACATGGGGAGGACAAGTTTGGATTTATGCTCCTTCCAGTAATAGGTCATTACCAAACTTGTAATATGCCAAAATAATAAGACGCGTTTTTAAGCCATTCTCGAGATCAATGGCTTTAAAAATCCACAGACGCTACATGGACCGCGATGTAACTGTCTTTCAACTCTCGGTTAGATCAAGTAGTATCGCTCCTAGTTTCTTGTGGGAAAGTCTGGGCTCGATTCTTGCTGCCTGCATTTTTTTTTATTCCAGTTTTTTTAATTCAACTGACAATTAAGTTTATGTAAATCGAGTGAAAAGATTCATTTTTGAACATTATTTTCCATATAAAAATATTGTTTTTTTTCAACCTTTACCACTTGCACGCCAAGAAAAGTTTTTTTTATAGAAAATTATCATTTCTGTCATTCAATTATACTATTTTTATGTATTTTATTTGTATCTCATATGAAAATAATAATATCCAAAATATAAATATTCAATCGAATGGAAAAAATGAGAATTTTCTACAAAAAAAAACTTTTTTGGGCGTAGAAGTGGTACAGGTTAAAAAAGCCAATGTTTTATATGAAAATAATGGTTGAAAGTCAATCTTTTGTCTTGATTTACATCAACTCAAAAGTCAATTGCAAAACAGAAAACATTGAATGAAAACATGCAGACAGCAGGAACCGAGACCAGACTTTCCGATTACAAACTCGGAGCACTACCGCCTGATCTAGGCGGGAGTTAGAAGACAGTCGCATTCCGATCCATGTGGTGTGTGCGGATTTTTTAATGCCATTTTTCTCGAGAATGGCGCATCACTCCTTACCACCCAGACATGTCAATTTTCACAAAAACCTCAAGTAATAGGAAGATTTTGATTTCTGTTTCGGATTCAGTGACTGAAAACCTACGGGCAACACTTACTCTTGGTCCTAGTACATTTATAGCAAGTTTTTTGTGTGTTAGCATATATTCGAAACAACAGCGCAAACGGATTTAATTTGAGTACACATGTGTAATATCAAGAAGCCAAGAAGAATTTCATATTCATTATTATTTTTTTGTTTATTGTTCCACTGAGTTTTTGTATATGGGTGATTCTCATCAAAAGCGGTAATTTCGTGCCTGAATTACTAAAATATTAAAAGTGATAAAAATGGTGTTTTTTCTGCTTACATATTTGTATGGTGGTGTACCATACACGTATGCAACGTGGTCACGTAGGATCACTCTATTTCTTTATAAAAAATGAAGTTACAAAGTCGTAGGTATTATTCAATCAACCTATTTTGATTAAATATATATGGCTTATTTAATAGTACATTAAATGCATGTAAACTATAAATGCCAAAATTGACGAGAAAGTACGTTGAAATCTTATTTTATAGCGAAAATATGTCCGGGAACGGTACATGCTAGAGGAGATTACACCTACAATAATATTAATTTTAAAAAATATGTTATAGAAATCCTTTATTTTATTTGTTTACATGAATCAAAATTCATACATAAGTAGATGAAATGACTATATTCTCTACTATCTGTTCTAAAAGTTGTTGGAAACTTTAAATTGCTCTAAGTCATATCAGGGGAGATTACACGCCATATTTTTCTTAATTTGAAGAAAAAATAAATTAAATTTTCAAAATCTATAAGTGATTTTGTTTGAAGGTTACTAGGATACAAATGTTGTGCTACAACTTGTTAAGAATATGTAGCTTTTCTTAGAAATACAACGTGCCAGGATAATTACAGTAAAAAAGGTACGCGCCTGATTTTCGCGGAGAATGTCTTATATTTTGCTTATTACACATTTTAGCATTGATGAAAAAATTATAATTCATGGAGTACATCTTCACATTCATTCCGTATGGAGCCACAAAACATATTAACGCAAAACAATTTTTCTGCAGAGTCTGAACTGCAAAGGTTCATCCGGAAATCAAAAAGTGGTTACAAAGTTCAACATGCTCTGAAGGCTACGATGAAAAATACAAAAACGTGTCTTCAATACCATTACATAAAACTATATGCAAAATTAATTCAAGCTAAATTTAAATGATCAAAGTTGATAATTGCATCTTCAGTTACATGTTCAACCATTCGACTCATAGGTGATTACAGCCAGGAGAGATTACATTTCGCACTTTCGCGAATTTTTAGATATAGAAATTTTTTTTTAGTTTTACAAATGCTCCTGATAGAAGCCAACATGCTGCATTAAAAACACCTAGACTCATTATATTAGCGTCTTTAATTAATAAAATATTTAGCGGTTACACTAATGTGCATATTTGATGAGAATCACTCATATAGTATATACGAAGAAAGTAATGTAGAAGTACCTTATCCTATGCGCATATAACCTTCCTTACTAATATTAATACTAGTGATACGTGATTGACATATTTTGTAAAAATCACCTCGAAAGTTGCACGCTGAAGAAAGGAAGCTCCTCACCCCTAATGTTACCTAACTTTCATCAATCTGATTTTCTCGTAATGAATAAAATTTTGTACTCTACTAAGAAAAACGACTTCATGTAATTTGCGAACAGAGATTCTTCGCTTTGGAAGACTGAGCAAAATAAAACATTGTGACAACATTTACAAGCATTATATCAAATTTTTTTGGTCATATTTTCTCAGGCTGTTTTAGCAATGGATCTAGCACCACATGCAAAGTTTGAATACCAGAATACACGCTCTTATATTATTTTATTTTTTTTTTAAATTGTGCCGTTTTCAAAAAATGTTGAATTACATTTCTGGAAAACTCTCGCCCCCATCACAGCAGGACAATAACAGCTCCTCTTGAACGCTCCTTTCTCTCTAAAGTATTACGTAATATAAATATAAATGACATCTATCACGAGATTTTCAACATCAAATCTCGTACAGATTTACGCAACAACTGCTAAGCACCTGTAAGTCCTGTAAGCTAAATAAGATTCCTAATCAACGCGCTCATGGCACCATGCGATTAGGCATCAAACCGAGAATTTGGAATATTCTTAAGAACATTTCTCGCAGAAAATAAACGCCAAGCATGGTATGGCAAAGTGCACTATCGAGCAAATATTGCATGAGATCCGCCATGAAATAACGGGCGTCACTTGATTAGATGTTTTATTTAATGAAACGCCTGCAAAATTTTGGCGAAAATAACTAAAGCTACCAGGAGAACCAGGCGCTATGCATTTGAGAAATCACACGAGGGAATATTAGCCCAGATCCCCCGTTTGAGAAAACGAAGACTGCATCTTAAACTGGGATGTAACTATCCAGACGGATCATTATATCTGAACCAATCGACTCAACATCGTGATGTAAGACAAAGAAGGTGGAAGAGTCTACATCATCGACGTTGCTTGTCCACTTAACCAGAACTTGCTGGCAACCTATATAATCAAGATCCGTAAGTATAGGGAGCTAAAGCATGAAATAAAGACAATATGGAAGAATGTGAAACATGCATCTATTCAGCCTATTGTGATTTTGGCTACGAATAATGTGCACACGTGATGCTCTGAAAATTTCCAACATCTAGGAGTCACTTGGGCACTGGCAGCAATTTTGAAAGCGGTTTTGCTACACACCTGTCGCATTGTAAGAAACTTCCTAGACCATCAGGATGTCGGCGACTAAAACCTTATTTTGCCAGAACTAGATATTGTCTCAACATAACAGCTTTGCAAGAGGCTTCAAACATCGTTATAAACTTTTGACATCCTTAGCTCAATAGGCACTTGACGTAGTCCGTAGCTGATAATGAAAAACCGAGTTTACCCGAAAAAAAGTGGAAAAACAAAATAATAATAATAATAATCTTGCTATTTATTCATGTATTCATATATTTGCAGTTATACAACTGTCGAACAAAGGAATGGGAGAGGTGTATGGCAAATTCGTAGTTTAAAAGTCTATTAAGACACCTAGGAGATATGCAAGCCATATTTCAGGATCGATGTCCTACAATTTAAGTCGCCAGTAAAAAAAGTCGGCATATGCGCAAAAATAATGCGGATCATCTCTCATCACGGGAGAATCAAACACAAGTAAATCCCTGAAGAACGATTCGGAAATGACTCTTGAGGAGTAAAGTCATATATCATGAATGTAAAGAATGACCAATTTTCCTAACGTCCTCCTAAGGTCCTCTAAATTCGAAAGATAAATTTAATAAAGATAATTTTAATAAGTGTGCAGTCGTCTCGAAAAGGCTCAGAGCAGCAGCGTGTGTAAACAACAGGCCGGGAATCACTCTGCGTGACCTTAGAAGAGCCAGCTTCGAGCTACGCTTCCGAAGCATAGTGATCCCAGGGAGTCTCAGCAGTCGTCGGGGTAGCACTCTCATTCAATAACAATTGGTCCTTTCTCAATTGCAACCTGCAATTCCACATCCTTTACAGATTTGAAATGTTTAATCAATTCCCCCCTCCCCCTCCTCCCTCTCACTCCGCTCTCTCAAGGCTACTCTACATGCTAGAGGTTATCATACTATTGTTATCCTCTGTTGTTTCTCAAGAGCATTGGAGAGAACTCTCTATGATAAGATGATTGAATGTATTGAATATAATAATATTTTGAGTGCTAATCACTAATAACATTCAAAGAGGCATAGATAACGGAATGGTGAGAAGTGTGGTCCGGTTTGATTTTAGAAAAGAATTCGAAATGGTTCCTCATATGCCTCTATTATTAAAACTTAGGAATCATGGATTTTCGGGTTCAGTACTCAAGTGATTGTCATCATATCTCTTAGGCCATCAACAATCAGTTATCAAATAAAGTAGTAAGAGATCGGAGTGATGTGATATTCGCACTGGCGTTCCAAAGGGGCCATTCCTTGGGTCTTTTCTATTCATAATTTTCACAAATGATATTGGAACTGTTATCAAGTACTCAATTCATATGCTATGTGTGAATGATCTCCGAATGTACATACAGTGAAGCCTTGAAAAAGTCAACGAAACCGAAAAGAAAAACGAGAAGATTAACAAGATCTAGTAAATCCAGATGTAAGGGCGATATCTGAATGGTCAAAAACTAACAAGCTTAAAATCAATCCTGGTAAGACCAAAGTTCTAATATTTGGAAGTTTTGAATATATAAACAGCCAGAATATGGCCTTTCTTCTTCCGGTTAAGCTTCTGAATTCCATTATTTCTTACGTCGACAATCCTAAAAACTTGGGAATAATCCTGAGTTCTACATTGTTTTGGGATGAAGAAATCGGTAACATTTCTAGACGAGTTTATGCTACTCTGAAGCAGCTGCAATTCAACAAACTTTCTTTGTCCACTTATCTGAGAGCTAAGTTGGTCGGTCTCCTTCCTCATAATACCTCGCTTTGATTCTTGTTGTGCAGTTTATAATGACTTAATTGACGAGCTTAATGGGAAAATGACGAAGATGTTAAACTCCTGTATACGATGTATATTCAATGTAAAGCGTGATGAGCATATAAGACCATGTCGCAAAAGGCTTGGGTGGTTGACCATAGCCATCAGGAGAAAATATTTCATAAGTGTTACTACATATGTTATATTATTACTGCGGCGTCCGGAGTTTAAGTATGACCAATTCGTTGAGAGGTTGGCTGTTTCTGACAGGGAAGTTGTAAACCCTGAACGGCCTAAGGTTCCACAAAGTAGAACGGTAACATACCAAAGATCCTTCATTGTTACGGTAAAAACGCTGTGGAATGGTTTGTCAGATACTGTGCTCGAGGATGAGACGGTTGCTAAATTTAGAAGTAAGGTTTTTGCATATTTGTTCGAAATGGGAGAGTAGAATGTTGAAGAGTAGAAGTGTGGCATATATGCTGTGCTGTATTACTGAGATATGTTATACTATAATATAATTCGATATCTCCCCTCGGACTAGAACCTTGACGAAGTCCCTCTCACAGCACTTTGTGATGAGAGAGAGACGGGTGGGGAGGCTTA
>JAUMHM010085283.1:0-11727 GCA_032362435.1 Melikaiella ostensackeni
CCCCCCCCCCCCCCCCCTCTAAAGTTTCCAAAATCATACTTACGTAATTAATGGACGTTCCCTAACGAAAATATGAACTCGATGCAAAAAAATGAATTAGTTTCACGAATTTAATCCCAAAGAAAAGGTACTTTGTACACTTAGATAAGAAAGAAAGAAAAAAAAATAGTCAGGGAATTTCATCCTTCGGTCAAGGAAATGTCAGGGAATTTTGAAATCCATTTTCGCTCGCCACCCTGTAATTATAATTTGATTTACGTGACTTACTTTATTTCGAATTTATAAAGATTGAAAGAGCCATCAGAAGAATTAAAAGCATGGGCTCAAGAAGCAACGAAGATTAAAAAGAACCACCCAAAGACATGGCGCATGGAGTCTTGGGAAAAAAATATTTTAGTGGAATACCTGATTCGTGGCAATTTAATTGAAAAGGCCAAAATGAGGAACACGTGGGATCTTGCTTTCAAACTGAAAGTAATTATAGTTTCATATATAAAAAAGTATATGTCGCCAAATTCTCTGAATAGAGTATAAATATAATTAAAATTTTTTGTTTAAGGTCTTCTCAAAACCCAGGTCGCGCGACTCTTTAGCACATGCATTTCGCAAGCACATTCTTCCCAATATTGAGGATTTTAATTTGCCACCAGAAATTGAAGCGAAATTCGTCAAGCTACGAGAAACCAAAAAGTTTGTTTATCATATTAATATTGTTAGTTTATTATGATTCATTGCTATTTCCAGAGGCTTAGAAATATTTCTTCCAATCAGTTCCAGATATGTGGAAGCCTCAGAAGAAGTAAAAGCGTGGGCTCTAGAAGTAATGAGGAGAAGAAAGAAGGACGCATTTGGGTTTCCTGAAGAATTGAATAAATCTATTCAGCCTTGGGAAAAACAAGTAATGCTGGAGTTTGTTATTAAAATGCAACGAATCGATTTGGCTAAGGCACCTAACTTTTGGGATATTGCTTATGAGTTGAAAGTAATTATAATTTTGGACATTAAAAACTACTTTGAATTCTCTGAGTGTGGTAGAAGTAATTAACCATATGTTTTTATTTAAGATCGTGCCGAAACGTAGGACGAGATTCACTTTAGCTAATACATACCGCCACCATATTCTGCCGAACATTGAGAGTTATAATTTGTCACCTGAAATTGTAGCTGAATTTGTAAAATCAAGAACAGTTTCAGATATAAAACGGGTAACTATTATTTTTAATTAATCGTTAATGGAAGGAGAGTAGTTTTTTTAAAGTAATTAATCAATCTTTTTTTTCTAGGTACCACAAAAAGGGCGAAAAGGGCTAAATAGCCTTGATATCTCAATTTCGTCGTAAAATATATATTTAAAGTCGAGAAAACCTTCTTCAAAATTAATATAAGACAATATATTGTGAAATATTACATGATATTGTTATGAAATGTGATTATACGATAATTTATAAATAAAAGAAAGTTTTCGATCTTATGTATCTTGAAAATTTTAGTTTATTCATATTCATTAAATTTACAACGCTTTGAAATTTATTTTTGTGAAAATTCAAGGCATTTAAATCTTATTATTTTAATTCATTTTTTCGTCGCTTGTGAGTCTATTTTCATACGTAATAATTTTCTTTTTTTTTTCAATTAAAAAATAAACATTTTCTACAGCTTGACATTTTTAACAACTTTTACACAAATGAAACCATTATTTTCAAGGAGATTATTAAAATATTTTCTATTATAGAAATATGCTAATAGTTTAATTTTTCCATTTAAATTCGAAGTCGCTTTTAAAAGGATTTCGAATTTTGAATTAAAAAATTTAGTGATCTAGAAATATCTTGAATTCAAAGTCTTTCTTGACGTATTGAAGAAAATGTAAACTTTTTACAAATTCTTTATTGGAAAGGAATTTGAAGTATTGTTTGATCTTATTTTAAGAAATTCTAACTAAAAATTTTATTGATAAATTCTAGACTTTTGTTGATAATACTACTAGTTTTTGATAATATTTGTATTTATAATAACATCTTTAGTTGAATATAAAAATGCTTTTCGATTCAGAATTTTTATTTCGATGTTTACTACCTGAAAAATAAAAATATTTCACATTATTGCACTCACGGTTCCGTTGAAATGACTTCAACCGAAAGGTGCATAAACCAAGAATGTTTCTCTTGATTTTGTATCGGGGATGTCTTAGAATAATTCTTAGAGTACTAGTCTTAGAAGAATTCTTCGATAAAAAAAAATTAAATCTTCGCCAGAGCCGTTTTTGGAAAAAAAATCCATGTTTAATTTTTAAAAATCGAAATACCCAGTTTTTCTCGAAAACGAAGCGAGATATGAATCAGAAAGCAAATAATTTTCAACGTCATTGAACATTTCAAACTCAACTTAAAAAATTTAATAACAATTAAAAGTTTTAAAATTTCAGAAGCTTTGACTTTGAAACATTAAATTTAGTTTAAAAAAAAATAAAATTGTCAAATTTGAATCGCTTCGAATTAAATACTATTTAAATTCAAAAGTTTTCAATTTTAAATTATCCAATCTTGAACGTTTTTAATTAGAAATAATACAGTTTCAATTCCTTTGAATTATAAATGATACAATTTTTTCAAATTCTTATCTGAAATTATTCCATTTCGAACGTTTTGAAATTGTCCTATTTTCCAAATTTTAATCTGAAACCATGCAACTTCGAGATTCTTCAATTCAAGATAAAATTGTTCAATTTTGAACACTTTCAATTGCAAATTATTCAATTTTGAACACTTTTATTTACAAAAGTTACAAGTTCAATTCCTTTTCATTCCATTCAAAATGCTGTCCTTTTTTCTAATTTTTTTATTTGGAATGTTTTCAATTAAAAATCGTTCAGTATATTCTTTAAAAATTTCAAACGCTTTCAATTCGAAATTATTAATTATTAATTACTAGCAATATTTTACGCGCGCTATAGCAGACGGGAAACATTGCATTGCCAATTAATAATATATAAATATAAAAAACAGATTTTTTCAGTTTTAAATTCTATAGTTCAATCATCTGAAAAAAAATTCGAGAGGCATTGAGTTTTGAAATGCATCCACTTTAGAACATTATCAAATTTAAAATAATTCACTTTTGAATACCTAGTTGTTGCATTGTTTTATCTTTAAGGCAATTTTTTATATTTTTTTCACAGATTAGTTTCGAAAGGGGTTTGAAAAATTGGAAAGGTACTTTAAAAGTATTCAGTTTTTGATGGTTTTTCGTAATTTTTCAATTGTGCAGGATTTCAATCCTAAGTTATTATACAGTAAAATACTTAAATTTCAAATATGTATCATTATTAAATTAGTAATTTTGAATGTTTAATTTCTAATTTTTAAATTTTGAAATAATTAGAAAATATTCAGCCTTAAATATTCCCATTTTGTGTGTACAATTTTTAAAGTTACGTTTCAAACTTGCCAAATTTTCATTGCTCTGAATATAAAACTTCGAATTTTGAAAAAAGAAATGAAAATTTTTTATTTTTATGTTTCTAAAGCTATGAATTTTATATTTTAAAGGCAAATATGATATTGTACAATATTTCAGCACTTCAAATTCAAAATTTCTCATTTTTAAATGCTCTAAATTTGAAAATCGTCTACTTTTAAGTCGTACAATCGATTAATTTTCAGTTTTGAATGCTTAGTACAGAAATTATTTAAATTTGTAAGCCTACCCGTGTGGAAAAAAGCCTCGTTTAGCCCCCTATTTTCCATCCTATAACCAGCTACTATACGAGAAATCCTATTTCTTAAAGATCGAAATGAAATCTACTTTCTTATGAAAATTTTTGTGTGTACTAAAAAAGAACACCCAAAAGGTTTACAGATCAAAAATAGACTTCGAGACTACCCGCTTTTCCGACTCATTAGAGACAATATACAATAAATGTACAACAAAAAAAAGAGGGAGAAAAAGAAAGAGTCAACCAAAACCAACCTCATTTTCTTTGTTTTCTCCGTCTTTTTTTATACTACTGGGGACCAACATGTTTCGAAGCCAATTTAGACTTCCTCAACAGGGGTAATTTATAGGAAAACAACAGTTATTAATGATAAAATTTTTTTTTAAATACCTGAAAATAAAAAAAAAAGGTATTATCAGATGTTTGGTCAATCGTTCTATTTTCTTATTAAATCCAAAAATCTTTGATTTCAAATGAAGTTCACTTTCTTATAAAAACTTTTATTACATATTTTCTTGTCAATATTAAATATCTTTCTTGGAAAAACCATGAATTTTGAATTTATCAATAAATCCCTCTTTAATGCATCCAATCTAAGTTTTTACTAATTGAATAAATTCTTTAATACTTTTCACCGGTCTTTTAATACCATCCATCATAAAATCACATTGCCCTGAATTTTTATCAATTTCACTGAAAACCATAATACCAAATACAGGAAAAACAAAAATAGATAAAATAATTTCTTCAACTTTCTGTGTAGAGAACCCAATAACGATAATCCAATATTTATTAAACAATTCATCACAACACTAATGGAACGAACATTTCAATTATTTATTAAAAATGTAAAATTTTATTAATTTTATTTTTCTTTTCAAACATAGAGACAGTAATCCACTTTTTAAATGTCAATTTTAATTTGTGAAAAATAGAAATAGTCACTGTGAAAATTCTTTTGGATTTTAACCAGGAAGAAAGTTCAGAAATACTTTCTATCGTAGTGTAGCGATAAAAAACCGGCCGTAAACTGACATTGAATGTCTACACAGGGTCTCAGGGGCCATCCATAAATTACGTAACACATTTTTTGCCAATTGTTTACCCCTCCTATCCCCCATGTAACAAGTCGTAACAAAATGGTTTGGGACCCCCCTCCCCCCCTCACATATGTTACGTAATTTTTTCTAATATTTTCAGCCATGTCTTATTAAACACAATTTAGAGACACCTGAATTTTACCAAATTATTATAAGTTATTAAAATGAAAAGAAAGAAAATTAAAACAATGTGGAGCATGCAACAAACAAACCATATTCATTTTGAACTGTAAACATACCAAATTAATGAATCTTCAATTGTAAATCTTGAAAATTGGAGAATTTTCAATTGAAAATCTATAAAATTGAATAAATTTCAATTTCAAATCTTCAAAATCGAACTGTTCAAAAGAAGCATTCTAAATTACATCATTTTATACTATAAACATTCGAGATTAATGAATTTTCCATTGTAAATCTCAAATTTTCAATTTTGAATCTTCAAAATTAAACTACATATTCAAAAAAAAAAAACGTTCAAAATTACAACATTTTTAAATGGAAACATTTCAAAATAATAAATCTTTAATTGAATATCATAAAAATTGATGAATTTTGAATTGAAAATCTATAAAATTGAATGAATTTTAATTTTTAATTTTCAAATTTGAACTTTTCCAAAAAAAGAATATCAAATTACATCATTTTAAAATGTGAACATTCCAAATTAATGAATCTTCATTTATAAATCATAAAAATTGAAGAATTTTAAATTGCAAATCTCTAAAATTGATTCAACTTTAATTTTAAATTTTGAAAATTAAATAATTTTCAATTTCAAGTGATCAAACTTGTACTATTTCAAAAAATGCATTCTAAATTACATAATTTTAAACTATAAACATTACAGATTAATGAATCTTCAATTGTAAATCTTGAAATTTTTAATTTTATATCTTCAAAATTGAACTATACCAACAAAAAAAAGTTCTAAATTGTATCATTCTCTATTTTATACATTAAATATTGAAGAGTCCCCAATTTAAAATATTCAAAAATGAAGAATTTTCCATGGTAAATCTTCAAAATTGAATTGCATATTCTGAAAAAAAAAACCTTCAAAATTACATCATTTTAAATTGTAAATATACCAAATTAATGAATCTTTAATTATAAATCTTAAAAATTGAAGAATTTTCAATTGCAAATCTATAAAATTGAATAAATTTCAATTTTAAATCTTCAAAATGGAAGTGTTCAAAAAAAGCATTCTAAATTACATAATTTTAAACTATAAACATTCCAGATTGATAAATTTTTCAATTGTAAATCTTAGATCTTCGATTTTGAATCTTCAAAATTGAACTACTTATTCCAAAAAAAACGTTCAAAATTACAACACTTGAAATGGGAGCATTCCAAATTAATGAATCTTTAATTGTGAATCATAGAAATTGAAGAATCTTCAATTGTAAATCTCCAAGATAGACCTATTTCAAAAAGATGCAATCCACAATTTCATGATTTTAAACTATAACTATTTAAAATTAAACAAGTTGCTGATTAAAATTAAAATTATATGAAAGCCGATGTAGCTATTTTAATGCTTATTTTGATTTTTGATTATTATTAATTATATTTGAGAGTCACTTTAAATTTAAGCATATATTCTAATTTGATAATTAGGCAGTTAAAATAAAAAATACGTTATAAGCGCGCGTAGGGCGCTATTTTTGCTAGTTCGTCTATAATCGTCTTTAAGATATCGTGTTAACGAGAAAGGGCGACAATCAACCACGCGCACACACGTACATCCGAACAACTGCTTAGAACGTTGCATTAGATATTTATTAACTGAGAAACGTTTAATTCAATAATTTTTTAAATATTTGAAATTGTAGTATTTATTGTCTCGTGCGATTGGTTACATTGCTGCCGGGTTCAGTTGTTCCAACGGTTCGATTTTTTTTTGTAACAATTTCTACGAATTCGTTGTTATTTATTAGAAAACGACGATTTTTATCTGATTTGGAAAATAATATGTCCTAATTTATTCTTGAAAACCTATTTACTACAGAAAGATAATCGCTTAAAAGATTCAAAATTACAATCAGTAATTTTCTGTTGTTTAGCGTGTTTAGGTTTAGCGCCTTTTTTGATTAGGCCATTTTACGGAATAATAAAATCGATCAAACAAATAATTATCAATTTTATTATTTCATAAAATGATCCTTGAAAAATAAAAACTAATTTCCAAACACACTTATGATGAGAAATTATTTTCTACGAAGCTATTAGAAAAATAAAGTTAACTCCCATGCGTTTGGTGCCAATGTTTATGCACCAGAGTATGGCCATCTTGCCAAATCTTGTCCACCAACGTTCCAACGTGAAATACTTGTGATAGCAGCATGATCCAACAAACTATGGTCTCGCTACGCGCATCTAAAAAAAAGTCAACCAATCAACGAAAACGTACAACTCCATCCATTTTTAAGAGGGCTGCGAGCGACAGATTTAAATCAAGTTAAACGCTAAGTGTGCGTATCATATGATTAACTCGAAATTTCTTCTAAATAATTCTTTAAATTCTAACAAAAATAAATAAACATGTGTTCGTCATGTATTACAAGTATAAAAATGTACAAAATTATGACATTAAAGAATTTACCGTGTGTTTTTTAAACATATTTCATACGAATTCAAATCTTGTATTCTATGTGGACTGTGGATATTTAAAGGAAAAAGAAAGTTTCAAAATCGCCTAAAGTTATATTTATCATGAGTATAATTATTATAAATAAATTATACACGCTGTGGATTTTTAGAGGGAAAAAAGCAGCTGTAAAGTCGGTTAAATTATTTTTTATTGTTTAACTTATCAGGAAGAAATTATGTGTATAAAAAAGGATTTCTGAAAGAGGAAATGTCGTCCTTAAAAATTTTGTTAAAATAAATCTTCGAAACTTTACACGCACATTTTATCATTGATTGCACTGTTTGTGTATTATAAATAGAGTATATAATAGTATATTATATATATTTATAATAAATAGAGTAAATAAATACATACAGTGCAAATATAAAAAATGCACAGTATTATAGGTTTTTTTTATGTTGTAAAATTGATTATACTTTTCGGATTTATTTGTTGGTACTTCAAAAAATATGTACACCATCCATTCACTTTAGCAAACCTCGTAGATATGCATTTGTAATAAATTTAATTTTTCGACAGTCAATGAAATTATACCACTATAAATATAGAACAAGATATAGGTACGTAGAAATCATACAAATTTGAATGGAAAAATGTACAAGACTCTGTACTTTAGATAAATAAACAAATATTTATCATTGAAGATTGCTGTATGAGAGAAATTCTGTAAAATTAGAAAGCTTTTCAAAAGTACCGGGCAGTCTAATATTTTGTGCAGTTTTGAAACAAAATGATTGAATAACAATTTTTCTTGAATTTCTGAAATCTAGTGTTGAACATTAACACAAATATTCATCATAGAATATACAAAAATTCGGACAAAAATAATTACTTTAATTTTTAAAACGAAGGCTTTGGATATTAAGGAGCTTTGGAGATATCTTTCTCAATTCGACGAGCCTTTGCAGAAATATCACATTACAAAAGAGTAGACCAAGGTTTTACCTTGCAATCTAGTTAACTAGTGTGTGTTATTTCTAGAATTTGATTATTTCGTGTGATAAACCTTGGCTGAGCAGTGCTAACGCTCTGAGACGAATTTCTCTGCGAATAAATTGATTGTGAAAATTATATATTGTGTTTACATTGGATCCTCAGGATATTTTTGATTTCCTTTGTGAGTTATGTTCTACACTTTAAATAGTGACTGTGAATTTGAAATACCTTCGTTTTCCTGGTAACCAGAATTAACTAAAAAGACTCTTGAATCAAATTACCTTTGAGCAAACCAAGTTATGACCCTTGCAATCTGGTCTACAAGCTAGATTCCTTTAAGAGAATAGTTCAGGTTGTCGACCTTTATTTATAAGCGGAGCAGGGTTAACCTTGTAAACCGGCTAAGAAAATAGAGCTAGATCTATCTGATCTACAAAGCCAAGATAGAAGATTGTAAAGATAAAGGATTCAAATTCAAATTAATACGGTTTCGCGTTTTATGAATGCTCGTGACCCATTTTCATGAGGGATTTTTATTTGAGATCAACTGAAAGAATCTCACTTATGGGCAGATCGAGGTTACACCTCGTCCCCTGGCCACTAAAGTGACTTACAGATTGATTGACGGTACGTTCGTCAAACTTTATTTATGAGCAGACCAGAGATGCACTCTGTCATCAGGTCAAGAAAATGGAGAGCAACCGAGCGACCGAGAATCCTTGAATGAAAAGGGAATAGTCAATGAATCCTAGCTACGTAAACCTGAGTTTTCAGTGGATACCTGACCCTCTCGCATCCGGGCATGTCCAAACTCGCACTCTACTACCTGAGAAGTATACCCCTACCTCAGTGGAAAATCATAAAGTTTGATGAGAGTTGGAAAGGGGTAGAGGTGCGACCTACTTTTTTCTGTAAACCCAAGTGAGGGGTAAGCGCTTTGGGATCAGTGGTGGGGGTATTCTTCCGAGGTATCAGAGTGCGAGTTTGGAATCGCCCCTCCCATCCTGTTGGCAATAAAGGGGACATTAGGGGTAATCATGATAATCACCGGATTATCCAAATTTATGGAATACTAAAAGTATTATGATTTCCTGACAATAGCTGTCATATAATTTGAAGGAAGCGAATATTGGGCTTTCTAAATAATAGGAGATTAGTTGAAATAGATGGCATCCCCACTGAGAGGTGTTTGCATCTGCCAGGTCACAGTTACTGACACCTGTGATTCTCTTTATATCCAATTTTTCTTGTACCTCGACACGTACCATGAGTTCTCTTGCGGAGATTGTATCAAATTAAAGAATATCTTGATTAGATTTATAAAAGAAAAACATCTCGTGTTAAGTCAGATAGACTTTTAACTGATTTATGAAATTATAACCTAATTGGGTATGAGAAATAAAATGCTAGTTCCTGTAAATTGAATTTATTTAAATGATAAGATGTAAAGACATTTAGGGCATAGACAATTAGACTTCATTTTCTCTTTGATAGAAATTAGGGTTGCGGGAGACACTGCATTTCGATTACTGCATAAAATTAGATTTCTTAGCGCTCTTATTTAGCTCATTTAGCTTATTAGCTTACATAGCTTATTCAGTTTTTTTGTATTTATCATTAGCTTATTATAGCTCTGTATCGTTGATTTGGTTGTATTAAAGTTTATTTTAGCTCACTGTAGCTGACTTCGTACTTCGCATTTTCGATAGCGTTATTTGAATAGAATTTAGTAAAACGAGTAAGGACAGGCGTAGTACTCAAAATTATTGTTAGGATTGGACTATATTTTAAATTGAATTCTACATTCTTTTTGTATCCTCGTAAGGTAAGAATTATTATTTTACTACGCATTCTTATTTAAAATTTATGTTTTGTGCAAATAGAATGTAAGATAGCTAGAATGTTAGGGCTTTCATATGTAATTTAGCTTAGAGTAGGTTTTTGGTGAATAAACGTATTTGAATGAAAACATAAAAATCTGATCTTTTCTCACGTGGTAACCTCTTTCTCATATTAATTAAGGATAATATTAAGTAATGATATTATCAAGTAAGTTAATCTTATACATAGTAAAAATATAAGGTTACTATATATATATATTGTAACCCTCTGGTTATTTCGATATATTTATTATTTAATTAATTATTTGAATTAGAGCTTAATGCTATTTGAAATCTCAATTAAGGAAGGGTAGCATGTGAGAAAAAGCAAAATTCTTGCATTAATATTAGATTTATTCATAAAATGCTACGCTATCTATTTTACAAAGATGGGCCCTACTACCTACTCTAGTTTTTATTTGATAATAAACGCAAGAGGAAGTAATAAAATTCAAATTTATAATGTTTAGAGCGAGTCTATCGTACTCGCTTATGTAGTATGCTCGAAATAAACTATAACATATTCATCTGTGTTGTCTACGCACATATAATTATTTTTGCTAGTATTTTACATTCTAATTATTTATTGCTATCTTCTTTTTTATTTATTTAATCTCTTTCAATACTTTATGGACATACAGTAGTATTCTTCTTACTACTAATTTTTATTCCGCACAGATAGTCGTTTGCACTAACGCAATTCTTTATCTTTTATTCACAGTAAGTCAATTTGATTAAATTCTTCAAGTCTGGCTAAATTTACCGAGCGTTACCCGTAGGTATCCTTGCTTTTCGTACCTTTTTCTTTTATCGTACCTTTGAAGGTGAGAGACCACTGCTTCGACTAGGAGCGAGGCTAGCCTCGTCCTCTTCTTCTGTGACTCTCTAAATTCTGAAGTTAAACGAAAGCGACCACTACATCGACTAGGTTGCGAAGCGAACTTCAGCCTATTATTCAGTGTCCCCTTTAAGTAATATCCCGAGAATCTCAAAGAGAAGAGGCCACTTCGTCGTCTAGGGAGCGAAGCGGACTTCGACCTATACTTCAGTGATCTCTTGGTTGTTGAAATTTTATATTAAAATCCCGTGGGTACGAAAAATAGAGATTTTGGTTTAAATGTCCTGAGATTATCCTTATTTATATCCAATTATGCCTACTAATCATATACAAACACACAATGTCAAAATATCATTCAATTTTATTGCTAAAAGCCTTGGCTTTGACAACGATTCATAAATCTTATACCTGACCTACACGTGTTCGAGAAGAACCTTTCTTATTTTACTTCCGAGCTGAGCGGTATTTAGAGATTTAGGACTGTTTAGTTTGTGATGTAATAACTTGAGGGAGTTTTGTATATTTAAAGTTTATTATTATCACTATACACAAACTTATTACATAAAAAGAGAAACTTGGAGAATGAGCGTTTTGAAATT
>JAUMHM010085284.1:0-11726 GCA_032362435.1 Melikaiella ostensackeni
CGACTTTCATTAAAAAGTGTAACAACTATCACTCGAAAGTTATGAATAAAGTTTTGTAAAAATTAAATTTGGATATATTTTTATAAAATAAAAAAGTAATGCAACTAAGAAAAAGTTACATTTTGAATCTGTAACAATAAAGATAACTAGTTACTTTTTTCGTTATGTAACGGTTTAAAAACTTCTGAATGGATCCAGACTATTGAAATTCAAAATTTGCAATTGCGGCCGCTTTTAAATTACAATTATTTTTATTGCTTCTGTGTAAAATAATAATTATACAATTTAGAATATTTTAATTTTTAAGTGCTCTAAATTCAAATATTTTCGCACTTTCAATTTAAACAAACAAAATCCTAATTTTCAGGAGAGCGAAATAACATTCTGTAAAATCGAAATCACCATTTAAAGATAAAACAACAGTCTACTCCCAAGCTGAAGTGTTTTTGAATTCAGGTCCAAAAAGTATGATTGATAAAAATTATCCAGTTCCGAGAAACAGAATGTGGAAGTTGACAATCTCAAAGTGATACGAACCTAAAGTTCAAACAGGCTCGGCTACGTATCAAGATAAAACGTGCAATTGTGAGTATAAACAAAAAATAAAATCTTGCTGCCGAGATACTGAGTTGCTAAATTGGAAGAAACTGATGTTGATTAGAAAAAGTTAACCAGTCCCGAATAAATCATTCAAGAATTTTGAGTTTCAAATTTCATGGGTTTTGAAAATCGTCTTTAGATAGGGATCAAAAATCTATGTTTCAATTTCAAAAAATAATGAAAACTTGCTTCCGAGATATGGGCAGGCTAAATAAGAAAAATAAAATTTGTATAAAAAAAAAATATTCTGATCCTACATAAAGTCCCGCTAAATTATTAGGTATGAGGCAAATCAGTACTTAAGTACCAACTTTTCTTAAACATTTGCAAAAGTCCAAATAGGGAAAGACAGAGAAGTCCCACAATTTTTTTATCAGGACTTTTTGGGACAAAGAAACCGGAAAAGTACCATTCAATTTTTTTTAGTAGGACATTTTTAGGTCTAATGTTCCGGCAAAGTCCAACTTGATTTTGTTTTGTTTTGAGGAAGACTTTTTCAGAACAAAAGTACCGAAAAGCTCTTGTGAAAATATATATATTTATCTATTTATTTTAACAGGACTTTTTTTTAGAACTAAAGTGCCGGTAAAGTCCCACTTAATTTCTTTCTGTCAATTTTTCAAGTCCTAGATAATTTATAGGACAAATGTACTAGAAAAGTTCCATGTTATTCTTTTCGAAATTTGTTCAAGTGCTGATGAGATTTACGTTCCAAAATGTACTGCTTAAATAGGACTCAATTTACTAAATAAGTTCAAAATATATCCCATTTCTGTAGGACTTTTTTAGGAAAAAAGTCCTGGAAAAGTCCTACTTATTTTTTTTGTTTTCTTTGGAGCAGGGCTTTTTTAGGAATAGAGCACAGGAAAAGTCCCACTTAATTTTTTTTCTTGAAAATTTCACAAGTCCTAAATAATTTAAAGGACAAAAGTACTAGAAAGTTCTATGTTATTTTTTTTCGAAATTTGTACAAGTGCTCATGGGATTTATGTCCAAAATGAGTACTGCTTAAATAGAACTAAAGTACCAACAAAGTTCAAAATATATATGTCCCGATTTACCAGAAATTTTTTGGGACAAAATACCGGAAAAGTCCGACTCAATTTTTTTTGAGCAGGACTTTTTTAGAACTAAAGTTCAGGAGAAGTCCTACTTTATTTTTTTTTTGCAGGACTTTTTTAGTGGGATTTTTCCAGTACTTTTGTCATGAACAAGTCCTCCTCAAAACAAAACAAAAATTTAAGTTGGAGTTTTCTGGTACTTCAGTCCTAAAAAAGTCCTGCTAAAAAAATTAATTGGGACTTCACGGTACTTTAATGCTAAAAAAGTCCTGCTAGAAAAAATAAGTGGTACTTTCCCGCTACTTTAGTATTAAATAAATCCTCCCCGAAACAAAAAAAAATTATAATGGACTTGTCCGAAACTTTAGTCCTTGAAAAAGTCCTGTAAAAAAAAATTATGTAGGATTTTTGCGGTAATTTAGTCCTAAAAAAATCCTGTTAAAAAAAAATTGAGCGGGACCTTTTCGGTGCTTTAGTCATAAATAAGTCATCCTAAAAACAAAAAAATGTAAGTTTGACTTTTTCGGAACTTAAGTCTTGAAAAGTCCTGCTGAAAACGAAACAAGAAAATTAAGTGGGACTTTTCCGGTACTTTTGTCCTAAAAAAGTCCCGGTGAACGTAAATCCCATCAGCACTTGTACAAATTTCGAAAAAATAAAACTCAAATAGAACTTTTCTTATACTTTTGACCTATAATTATTTAGGTGTTAAAAATTTTCCAAAAAAAAATTAAGTGGTACTTTACCGGGACTTTAGTCCTGAAAAAGACCTGCTCAAAACAAAAAAATTTAAGTTTAAGTTTTTCTGAACTCAAGTCCTAAAAAAGTCTTTAAAAAATTAAGTAGGACTTTTCCGGTACTTTAGTCCTAAAAAAGTCCTGCTCAAAAAAAAAATTAATTGGGACTTTACCGGTACTTTAGTGCTAAAAAATTTCTGCTAAAAAAAATGAGTGGTACTTATTCGCTACTTGAGTATTGAACAAGTCCTCCTCGAAACAAAAAAATTTGAGATTGACTTTTCCGGAAGTTTAGTCCTAAAAAAGTCATGTAAAAAAAATTATGTAGTATTTTTCCGGTACTGTTGTTCTAAACAAATCCTCCTCAAAAAAAAAGTTAGACTTTTCCGGGAATTTAGTCCTAGAAAAGTCCTGTTAAAAAAAACAGAGTGGTACCTTTCCGATGCTTCAGTCATAAATAAGTCCTCCTAAAAACAAAAAAATATAAGTTGGACTTTTCCGGAACTTTGGTCATAAAAAAGTCTTGCTCAAAACAAAATGAAAAAAATTAAGTGGGACTTTTCCGGTACTTTAGTCCTAAAAAAGTCATGCTCAAAAAAAAATTAATTAGGACTTTACCGGTACTTTAGTGTTCAAAAGGTCCTGCTAAAAAAATGAGTGGTACTTATTCGCTACTTTAGTATTAAACAAGTCCTCCTCGAAACAAAAAAAATTAAAATGGACTTTTCCGGAAGTTCAGTCCTAAAAAAGTCCTATAAAAAATAATTATGTAGGATTTTTTCGGTACTGTTGTTCTAAATAAATACTCCTAAAAAAAAAAAGTTAGACTTTTCCGGTAATTTAGTCCTAGAAAAGTCCTGTTCAAACAAAAAAATTGAGTGGAACCTTTCCGGTGCTTTAGTCATAAATAAGTCCTCCTAAAAACAAAAAAATGTAAGTTGGATTTTTCCGGAACTTTAGTCTTAAAAAAGTCTCGCTCAAAACAAAATAAAAAAATTAAGTGGGACTTTTCCGGTACTTTTGTCCTAAAAAAGTCCCGGTGAACATAAATCCCATCAGCACTTGTACAAATTTCGAAAAAAAGGAACTTTTCTAATACTTTTGTCCTATAATTATTAAGGACTTGAAAATTTCCAAAAAAAATTAAGTGGGATATTATTGGGACTTTAGTCCTGAAAAAACACCTGCTCAAAACGAAAAAAAATAAAAAAAAAGTTTGAGTTTTCTAGAACTTAAGTCTTAAAGAAGTCCTTTAAAAAAAATTAAGTGGGCCTTTTCCAGTACTTTCATCCTAAAAAAGGTCTGCTCAACAAAAAAAATTGTGTGGGACTTTTCTGGTACTTTTGTCCCTATTTGAACAGTCAAAAATTGTTTGACAGTTGAGTGAAAAAAGAACTTTATAAAAGTTGTTTTTTGTAGAAAATGAAGATTTCAGGTTTTAGGTTGTGTTGACAAAAGTGGCAAATATTTTTATTCAAGGGCTTTTTCTTCGAAAAAAGAATTATTTTATAAGGCAATTGAAAAAAAAAGAACGAAGATGTGAGACAAGTACAGAGTCAGTTAATCATTTTTGAATTTTGAATATCAGTCGAGGAAGACCCAAAAAAACACTTATATTTTTCTCAAAAAACACAAAAGTATGATTCTTTTATTAATTACTGACCATTTCCATTGAAAATCATGCAAAAAAATTATTTTTTAAAAATCAAATTTTTGCATATTTCTCGAAAATAACAAAAGATACAAAAAATGTTCACATAAAAGTTTCTACATCTAGAAAATCTCTACAAAGAATACCTCTTTTTCTTTTGTGATATCTTGCATCCCTTAGGAGAAAAAAATCAAAAATTATATTTAAAAAAAATTTCCCATTCTGAAAAACGGTTGAGCCTACATAAAGCTGATAGGAAGCCTTTCTTACATAAGCAGAAACTGTAAACAAATATGAAAAAAAACGTGGGGCTTTCCAAAAAATTTTTATTTTTTAATCGAATTTTGAAAACACGGAAAGATTTTCAGGAAAACCCCACCTTTTTTATTTTTTCCAATTATTTTAAAAAGTTCGTGCTAATATAAAAAAGGCATCCTATCAGTCTTATGCGAGCTACACCATTTTTGAGGCCGGGGAATTTTTTTTTCAAATATAATTTTTGATTTTTTCTTGTAAACGATGCAAGATATCACAAAAGCGCGAGAGGCCTTTTTTGTAGAATTTTTCTAGACTGGGAAACTTTTATCCAAACACTTTTTTGTACCTTTTGTTGTTTCCGAGAAGAATGCGAAAATTCGATTTTTCAAAAATATTTTTTCTTCAAATGTGAAGCAGTGTATTGCGAAGAACGAAACTTAGGAGATGTGAAGTAAATATTACCATATATTTCTCAAAAGGAAAGTAGAAATATTTAAAAGTGGGGTTTTTGAGAAAATCCACTTTGAAGAACTGCATTTTGAGAAAAATTTCTGTCAATTTTTGAGAATTCGCGGATAAACCTCGAATGATTGTAACAAATCAAAAAAAAGTTTTTTGTTTAAAATGTGAAATGTGTGTTCCTTTACACCCTAAGCTAGACCTATTTGTATGCTTTGAAATGGAATTAGTCAACTGATTTTGTTCCTGTTTTCGGTTTTGTCACGAAATTATAATCACTTTATATTCACTTTTGTCAACTTTTTACAAAAAATTGTATTTTTCTCAAAAAACACAAAAATAATCAAACATTTTTTTTCTTTTAAATAAAATTTCAAAATAAAAAATGAAATAAAAAATAATACAAATTCGAAATAAATCAAACAAATATAAGAAGAAACTTGTTATATTGAAAGAAATGTGAATCGGTCAAAGATTTCATTAATGTCAAATATGCAGTGTTGCCTGTGAACGAAAATAGAATTAGTTATAAACCTAATTTTTACAGGCTATTAATTTTTTGGACTTTTTAACGAAAAAATATGAAACTTTTCGGGTTTTTCCCGACTGATATTTTACTTTTTGACTTGAAAGAAGATTTTTCAAAAGGTTTCAAACCATTCACTCCAAAATTGAAAAAGTCATCGAAGTAAAGAAATACCAAAAAAACTATTTAATATTGAAATTGTTGAATTTCACGCTCTTTAATTAAATTTCATTGAGTAAAATTTCATGAGATTGAACGCTTCTGATAAGAAACCGAACAAATTTCAACAATTTGAAATTTTATATTCTGGAACATTTAAATTAAAAAATTTTATATTCACAAATTATTATAATTCCAATTTGAAAATTGTTCAATTTTAAATACCTAAAGTTTGTAATTGTTCAACTTTTATATTACATTCTATTTTGGACATTACAGCCTAACATTTTTTTTAATTTTCAAGATTTTATAAATTGTTCACTGTTTAAATTTGATTTAATTTAGAAATTTTTAACTTGCTTTCACATGCGATTCGAAATTATGAAATTACCTTGAATTAAAACTGACGTTGCATTTTTTTTTACCAAGGTCACTGTAACTTTTGCTTGGCTATAAAAACAGCGAATCTGTCATGCATTTATATTTTAGGCAATTATATTGACATTACGGAATACTTTGAACAGAACTACCATTTTTCTGTCTTTTCACCATCATTACTTAAGATGAATTTCATATTTTAAATTTCATATTTTTTAAATTATACATATGTCGTTGGACATAATTGAGAAATTTTCTCTTGAAATTCAATATTAAAGTGAATACATTATCATCTTCATTGCATTTTTTTGCTTTTCAATCAAGTAATAATTATTTGTATTTTGGGAAAGATGGGGTTTAAATAATTTACATAAATAAAACTTTGAAAAATAAAACAATTTTGCATTTTAGAAATATATGTCCAAATTTAATTTTTACAAAATTTTATTCATAACTTTCGAGTGATTGTTGTTACACTTTCAATTAAAGTTGTAGGTTGGTCATGACCCACATAGTATTTCTTAAACAAGAAATATTAGAAAAATTTAGAATTTTGGTGTGAAAGAAAAATTTCAGCTCTCCTATTTTGGGCTATAAATATCTTTGGCGTTGAAGAGTAATTATTTCTTTCTAAAAATTTGTCTTTCGATTTATCTAGTTACGACTTCCACTTCTAGAATATTTACAATATTCTAAGACTAACAGAAAATGTTTTGGAAGACGTTGAATTTTCAACAAAATTCGTGAATTTTCAACAAAAAAGGATAAATTTTCAACCAAAACAGACATATCTTCAACAAAATAGATGAATTTTCAAATAAAAAAGAGAAATATTCAACCAAATAGTTGAATCTATTCATAAACAATATGAATTTTAAACCAAAAAATGGAATGGTTAAATTTTCATTTAAAAGAATGAATGTTTTACAAAAAAAAAATGTTAACAGAATAGTTAATTTTTCAAGGAAAGAGATAAATTTTCAACTAAAATGATGAATCTTCAACCAAGAAAACAAAAACATTTTTTACAAAGTAGTTCAACTATCAACTTTCAAAAGGTGAATTCTTAATGAAAAAGGTAATAGTTGAAATTTCAACCAAAAAAGACTTTCATTTTAAATCAAATGCAGTTGAATTTAACCAAAAAATATGAATTTTCAACAAAATAGGTAAATTTGAAACCAAAGAGAATAATTTTTAACCAAGAAGATAATTTTTTACCAAAAAAAGACGAATTTTCAACAAAATACATGAATTTTTTTTCAATTGAAAAAAATAATTTTGAACGAGAAAATGAGAATTCTCAACAAAAAATGTAGTAGTTGATACTTCAATCAAAAAATATTTTTATTTAAAGTCAAAAACAGTTACATTCAACCAAAAAACAATTTTTCAACAAAGTAGTTGAATTTGCAGTCAAGACAGAAAAAAATCAACCAGATTGTTAAGTTTCAAGCCAAAAAGGAGAATTTTGACCAACAAATTTTTTTAAATTTCCACCAAAAAAGACAAATTTTCGACCAAAGCAGACATATCTTCAACAAAATACATGAATTTTCAAATAAAAAAGAGAAAGATCCAACCAAATAGTTGCATCTATTATTAAACAATATAAATTTCAAACCAAAAAATGGAATGATTAAATTTTCATTCAAAAGAATGAATGTTTAACAAAAAAAATGTTAACAAAATAGTTCATTTTTCGACGAAAGAAATAACTTTTCAACTAAAATGATGAATCTTCAACTAAAAAAACGAAAACATTTTTAGCAAAGTAGTTCAACTTTCAACCAAAAAAGGTGAATTCTCAATGAAAAAGGTACTAGTTGAAATTTCAACCAAAAAAGATTTTCATTTTAAATCAAATACAGTTGAACTCAACCAAAAAAAGACGAATTTTCAACAAAATAGGTAAATTTGAAACCAAAGAGATTAATTTTTAACGAAGAAAATGATTTTTTTACCAAAAAAGGACGAATTTGCAACAAAACACATGATTTTTTTCTATTGAAAAAAATAATTTTGAACGATAAAAGAAGAATTCTTAACAAAAAATGTAATAGTTGATACTTCAATCAAAAAATATTTTTATATTTAAAATCAAAGACAGTTACATTCAACCAAAAAACAATTTTTCAACAAAAAAGTTGAATTTGCAGTGAAGACAGAAAAAGAATGAACGAGATTGTTAAGTTTCAAGCCAAAAACGAGAATTTTCAACAAAATAGTTAAATTTGAAACCAAAGAGATAAATTTTCAACAAAGAAGTTAACTTTTTAACAAAAGAAGACGAATTTTAAACAAAATACATGAATTTTGAACTAAAAATATCAATTTTCAACAAAAATGGCATAGTTAGATTTTTAATTGAAAAATATAATTTTTAACGGAAAAAGAATCCTAAACGAAAAATGTAACAGTTGATATTTCGACCAAAAAACGGTTTAATTTTAAAACAAAAACAGTTATCTTCAACCAAAAAAGACGAATTTTCAATAAAATAGGTAAATTTGAAACCAAAGAGATGAATTTTTGACCAAGAAGATAATTTTTTACGAAAGAAAGACGAATTTTCAACAAAATACATGAATTTTTTTTCATTTGGAACGAAAAAATAAGAATTCTCAAAAAACAATGTAATAGTTGATACTTCAACCAAAAAATATTTTTATTTTAAATCAAAAACAGTTACATTCAACCAAAAAACAATTTTTCATCAAAATAGTTGAATTTGCAGTAAAAAAAAAATTCAACCAGATTGTTAAAGATTCAAGCCGAAAGGAGAATTTTCAACGAAACAGTTGATTTTCAACGAAATAATAAAGTTTCTATCCAAAAAAGTTCAGTCATTGAAGAAAAATGTATTATTCGAAATTTCAACAAAAAAGGACGAATTTTCAACGAAATACTTAAATTTGAAACCAAAGAGATAAATTTTTAACCAAGAAGTTAACTTTTTAACAAATAAGATGGATTTTAAACAAAATACATGAAATTTCAACTAAAAAAGATCAATTTTCAACCAAAAATGGGATAGTTAAATTTTTAATTGAAAAAAATATTTTTAACGGAAAAAGATGAATCTTAAACGAAAAATGTAAAAGTTAAAATTCCAAACAAAAAAACAATTGAATTTTAAATCAAAAACAGTTATATTCAACCGAAAAAGCAATTTTCATCAAAATAGTTGAATTTTCAGTAAGGAGAGAAATAAAATCAACTAGATTGTTAAGATTTCAATCCAAAAAGGCGAGTATAACGTGAAAGTTTATTTTCAATTAAATAATGAAATTATCATCCAGAAAGATAAATTCTTAATAAAAAATGTGATGGATTACGTTTTAGCCAAAAAATACGAATTTTCAACAAGATTGTTTAATTTAAAGACAAAAAGATGAATTTCTAATAAAATTCATGAGTTTTCAGCTACAAAAGATCAGTTTTCAACAAAATAGTGCATTTTGAAACCAAAGAGATAAATTTTCCACCAAGAAGATTATTTTTTAACCAAAAAAAGACGAATTTAAAACAAAATATATGAATTTTCAACTAAAAAAGATCAATTTTCAGTCAAAATTGTCATAATTAGATTTTTAATTGAAAAAATTAATTTTCAACGAAAAAAGATGAATCCTCTACTAATAGTTTAATAGTTCATATATTTCAACCAAAAAACTAATTTTCAATAAAACAGTTGAATTTGTAACCGAATGAAATGATTTTCTTTCAATATCGTTCAATTTCGAACAAAATAATTAAATTATCAACGAAATAATTAAATTTTTAACCAAAGAATATGAATTTTGAACTAAAATAATAAATAAAATAACTGGGATAGTTAAATTTCTGGTTAAAAAAATTCATTATCAACCAAAGAGAAATAAATATTTAACTCTGAAATTATTTTTTCATTTCTTTGTAAGTGATTTGATAGATTTTAGTAAATTTTGAATCCCAGTATGGGAGAAACGTTTCAATTTTCCTACATTGGTCTATAAATTTCTATGGCTATCTGCCGCCAGAATTTGAATAGTGAAAATGAAAAAATAGTTGGAAAAGTAATAAAATTAATTGATCGTCGTAAAAAAAGACTTGTGAACTCCATTTCGAAAGTAACTGAAAAAGTCCCTATTTTTATAGTTACCGTGACTGAAAAAAATGTAACTATTTACCAATTCGTTACTTATATACAAAAGTAATTTCGTTACCACTATCGTTACCAAAAAAATAAAAAAAATAATTAGTTACAGTAAGTAGTTAAAAGGAACTAATTACTTCCCATCACTGAAAAAAAATCGATTTTCAAAACCTGATATTGTCCACTATCTCATCAAACTGAACGTTTAAAATTACGTAAAAAAAATTATGCAGTGGCAGGTACTCTAGGTCTCTTTACTTGAAAGAAATATTTATTTTGCACTTCAAAAGTTACTCAGGTTTGTTAAATTTTCAAACATTTCTTTTAATTGTATCATATTGTTTTATCCTTTTAATACACTCATGTCACATTCTAAGTACTTAATTGCCAAATAAGTCTTTTAATAACCCAGAAATTTCATTGTTTGTTACAGACCAAGGAGAGGATCAAATAAAAATTTTCTGCAAAACCATTGCAAACATATTATCGAGTCAATAACCGCAAAATCAATAACCTGTGAAGTCTGTCATAATAAATGATACCAATTCGTGTGAATTTATTCTTTTTTAATCTTAACTGCTTCAGTTAATAGCTGACGACTCGATTTAATCATTTCTGGAATCTCTTAAATGTCAAGACGGTGAAAAAAATCGCGCACTCGCATTCGATCAATTCGAATTATTTTTAAAATCATTTCGATTTTTTTTTTCAAATTATTCTTTTTATTTATAATCACTTGACAATGAAGGGCTCAATATTTCTGCTGAGCGTCGCGGTACTTTTGCGTGAATCCTGGCAATCACAACCTGGTGATAATGAAGGTAAATTATCATTTGTAATGATTCATTTAACCTGTTTTTAATTGGATTTTTATTCATACTTCCTAGTAATAAATTGAGTTTTCACTGCATTATATATTTTCATTCGGAGTTACATAACTGACATTTTTCTTTACATAAATGTAAGAATGAAATATCGTTGAATTAAAAGTAATTTTTTTCTGTTATTTTATAAATTAAATAATATATATGAAAACTGTATTCTTTAGTTCAGAAAAAAAAGTAAATTCGTTCTTGTTTTGTAAATAGTGAAATTGTGAGATTATTAAATTAGTGTATTGAAAAAATATAATTTTCGCATGTCGATTGTCATTAAAAATTTGTTTATCCTTATCAATTATCTATGACATCTTTTCCGTCTTTTAAATTCGAAGATGCATGCAATATAATTAATTTAAAAAAGCGTGAATAATCAAGAAAAACTTGTTTGAAAGTCTACTTATAATCTCGTTTCAAATTAAGTGCACGAAGAATATTATTCTCATCTTTCGCCTTATCATTGGTTTTCCAAGCAGGAAAATGCATATTTACTTAATTATTTTCCTTAGAACGTATGTTTTTTTAAGAATGCAGTTAATTCATCATTCTGTCTTGAATTCTAATTGAATCTTACAGAGGTCGCGAGATGCCGATTCGACTGAACCTTTACAAGATGAAAGCACATAAAAATCCATTAGATACGTATTTTTTCTTTCGATCCAATGGGCTTTAGTTTCCGGGATATCGAGGTTTGTGTATTTACTCTTTTGAGTGCGGTCCGCGCTCGAGTTGAGTGGTCCACGCCTCAACAGTGACGACTTGAGCGGGCCACGCTCGTCAGTGGTGAGTCGAGCGCTCAAATATAAATACACTGCGACCTCGAAGTTACCCATCTCGAAGTAAGCCGATTTCGCGCGGTGGGGGTGACAGACCCAAGGGCG
>JAUMHM010085285.1:0-11725 GCA_032362435.1 Melikaiella ostensackeni
ACTGAATTATTTGCAAATTTGTTTATAAATACCAAATTCATCCATTACCAAAAATAAATTTTAAAATTACCCACTTCACTCAATTTGAAATTCCCAAATTGAATTAACTAAAAATTCGTTCCGGAATTTTAGATTTATCAGTTCACCATAAAATAAATTTTAACTTTGGAGTTCAAAAACTTGGTTCTCTGTAGATTTCTTTCCGAACAAAAGATTTACCAATTTTCCAAATAATAAATTCCAACTTTGAAAATTCAAATTTGGTTCTTTGCAAATTTACTTCAGAATTATAGACTAATCAATTTGCCAAAAAATAAATTTTTGAAGTTACCAAATTTACCAAATTTGAGAATTCCAAAACTGTCTGGAAATTTGTTCTTTAAATCTTTTGTTTATCCAGCGACCAAAAGTGAATCTCAAATTTGCCCACCATGCCAAATTTGAAATTCTAATATTCCAAAATTGGGCTCTTAGCAAATTTATTTCGAAATTGGAAATTCATCAGTTCAAAAAATAATATACTGTTGAAGTTACAAAATTTACCAAATCTGAAAATCCTAAATTCCAAAACTGAGTTGTTTGCAAATTCGTTTAAAAATATCAAATGTATCGATTATCAAAAGTGAATTTTAAAATTATCCACTTTACCCAATTTGGAATTTCCAAATTGGATTCATTGAAAATTCGTTTCGGAATTATAGATTTAACTACTCATTAAAAAAAAATTTTAACTTTGGAGTTCAAGAATTTGGTTCTTTGTAGATTTATTTCCGAACAATGAATTTATCAATCCTCCAAAAAAAAGATTCCAATTTTTGATCTTCAAATTTGGTGAATTTAGTAACTTCAAAATTGTATTATTTGCTGAACTGATGAATCTCTAATTTCGAAATGAATTTGCAGAGAGCCCAATTTTGGAATATTAGAATTTTAAATTTGGCGTAGTGGGCAATTTTGATATTGACTTTTGGTCGCTGGATAAATGACATATTTATAAACAAATTTCTCAACAATTTTGCAATTCCAAAATTGGTAAATTTGGTAACTCCAAAAATTTATTTTTTGGCGAATTGATAAGTCTATAATTTCAATGTAAATTTGCAAAGAACCAAGTTTTGAAATTCCAAAGTTGGAATTTATTTTTAGGCAAACTGATAAATCTGTTGTTCGGAAATAAATCTACAGAGAACCAAGTTTTCGAAGTCCAAACTTGGAATTCATTTTTTGGCGAATTGACAAATGTATAATTCCGAAATGAATTTCCAAAGAATCCAAACTTTTTTCAATTAAAAAATTTTTAAATTTGATTTTTGTCTACTCAATAAATTTGGCAATTATAAATAAATTTGCAGAAAGTCACAAGTTTCGAAATCTCAAATGTCGAACCTTGTAAAATAAGAAATGTCTGAAATTCCACATTTTCCCCAAATTGTACATTCATTTATCTATTTATTTAGAGAGTTGATACATTTTAAAGTAAGTTCTGTAAAACAACGAGCTCAATATCTTGTTATCCAAAAAGAGATATAAGTTTTTCTATAATACTTTTGGTTGCTTTTTTTCTAAGTTTTATTTCCATAAAAATACCACGTCCATACGTCATATATGTTCTCTCTCTTCGCGTCGGGACTTCTGAATTTTTAACAGCTGATTACGCTGTTCACTCTAATAAATGGCGAAATCATCATTTTATTGATAAAGTCCGGAGTTTAAGAATGTAAAGTTACATCCGTGAATACTTCGTCAGTGTCAGAGTTCTGTGTAAAAAAATGAGTTTTCAGATGTGATGCTATAACGCTTCTGCTTTCTAATCTCTTTCTCGATATTCGTCTGCTCTCAATCGACTTCTCCCTTTCAAGAAATGCATATTTTCACCTAAAATATTAATTTCTCCGGTATGAGAAGGTTTCATCGCAAAATATGTCAACCCCAGGACTATATACAATCCCGAATATTAGACGAGTCTTATTTATTTTATTTTCACGGACTCAAAGCGAATTATATATGGGACTAGTGCCGTATCCATAAAAAAATTCCCAGTTCGATTATCCAACACCCTTAAGAAAAAAATGTTTGGTTGTTAGTTCAATATATACAGAGATTACTACAAAAAAGTCTCCTGATTGATATCATCACAGTGAATCTGAAGTTATCGTTTTCTGCTGCAACAGTATTCAATCGATACGAGAAACTGTATCAATATAAAGAAGGAAAAGTAACATAATAGTAACAGGAGTTGCTCTACATTAGCGTTACACGAAAATCGTGAAAAGTTAACGCTGTTGTCACACTTTAAGATAGAAAACGAGTTTTCTTTTTACAAAATTAGGTGCCGAGGGAATGGAGGAATCTGGAGAAGGTAGTAACATTAATACACAAATTATTGAACCAAGAAGTCGCAAATGTGGTCGTCCACTCAGTGCACATGCTGAACCTGTACGTCCGAATGACGTTCGATCAGGAACCACCGTTACTTTAATTATGTCAGATAGGTCCAGTGAACAAACTCTTGCTTTTCTTACAATGCCAAATGACATTTGCTACAGTGGATATTTCAAATGGTAATACAAATTTCACAGAAAAAAACAGAGTGTAATCTTCAGCCCGATTTCAGAGTAATCTTTACCTGTAACAAAAATTACCTTCACGTGGTAAGATTTACCTACCATATTGAGTATGCTTACCATGTCAACTTTACTGTAACTTCTTTTGTTTCGAGGCGAAAAAATTTTAATTCACTCACCTGAAAATTACGCACAACAAAAATTTACTTCTGTTTTTTCTGTGTTCATATAAAAAATTATTTCCGAAGCTTTCCAATAATTTCTAATTCTCCTCAAACCTTTCCGAGATCTGCATCCGATTCCATCTGAAAATGTCGGAAAGAGCATCAGTATCCATTTTTATTAAAGAATGTTTCTAATTTATTTATAATTGATTTATTAGCTGTAATTATTATTTTTCTATGCTATGTATTATTCTTGAATAAAAATATTATTCAATCAATGTTTCATTTATTAAGAAGCAAAAGTAAAATAAAAACATTATTGTCACATAATTTACTCAATTTTATTTAAATTCAGTCTATAGGTTTAGTATTTATTATCTTATCATTACCTGTATTATTATTTCGACTTCTTTCTTCCGTTTAACATTCGATGACATGTGTTTCCATTCATAAAAAAATTCATTGCGAACAAAATGATTTTTTACCATATTCATAATTACGTAATAGAATATACAGAATTTATATAATTTCGAACATATACAAATTTTACAATGAATTTTATTAGTTTAAAATTATAACATTTTGGCAAGGATAACTTATTCATACTTTTCATCTATAAATGAAATATTTCTGTGGCATGTTTATACATTAGGATCAAAGCTTGAAGTTTCTTGAACAATATATATTGACGTAGAGCGTGTTCTTTCTTTGTTATTTATAAGTGTTTTATGACTTTCAATTCGGCATGATATTTTCTAACAGTGGATGATCGAAAAATTGGGAAAATTTTCGTTTTCAAACTTGGCAGTTGTTCGATGTCCTATTGATGGATGGAGTTGTCAAAATAGTACTAATAACGTGATATTCCTTTCCTGCAGGTTCAGTCAATTAAATATGTATTTGCAGGTTTTGTTCAAATACAAAAATATTTTTTTATTTTCGCAAACTGATTCAATGAAACGCTGCTGAATTTTTTGCTTTCTACTGTAGGGTGGTTTTCCCTACTTTACAATGACAACAAATAATTAAGTATTTAAATTTCAGACTTCTCAATATAATCAGAGATTCGTGAAGATGCGTACAAATAAAATAAGTCTACTGTAATATCTCTAGACTGTTTTTTTAGTGATAACTTCAGAAGCATTAAAAGTGTCGAAATTTGTACATTAAGACCAAAAGAAATCTGAGAATATTTTCACAGTTAGTTTATTACTGAAAACAACTATAATACGTATAACTTTTTTGTGGTAATATCAGTAGATCGAATATGCAGCTGATGATATGTTATCATCAAAAATACAAGAAAAAATAGATTATTGAAACTTAACTCTTCATCCCTCCACAGCGACAAGCCAAGTGTAGAAATTGAGTCACAATTCATCTGAAGTTTTACGAAAAATATTATAGTTGTGTTATTACTATGTATGCCTTTAATTATACAAAGAAAGCCGCGGCAGAAATATTGTTTACGAGAAGAAATCATTTATAATTATATCGGGTGTTTATAAATATATTTCCAAACTAAATAATCCAGCTTTTTGAAACAAAATAATATATTTCAATGCGCTTTTTGGTACCATATTGTACAGTTATTAAGATTTGATGTTTCAAAATATCAACCTCCTTTAGTAGCGCAAAATTCGAGTTGTTTTATGAAACTTCTGTAAACCCCTTTGAGATGAGCTTCATATTTAAAGCATTTTTGATATCTTTCTTGAATTCCTCTGCTATTCGTCGGTTATCGTCGGGTAACCGCAATTGTGAACCTATTTCCCCTTTAACAGTATGTGAGATTATTAAATGAGGATCTGATTGTAAATGTATTACTAATGTTGGAATAAAAATGTAATCTACAATCGACACTGTTTTATGAATTTCTTTTCAAATTCTCAACTGCTGTTCTAGCGTATTTCTCCAATTTCCAATTATTATAGTTCAAAGTTACAGATAATAATTATTGTCTGCAATATGCTCAAAAAATTTGGTATAAAATCAAAATAATTTAGTTTATAATAGGTTTGCGTTTGTTTATTCTGAAAATGGTTAATTTTTTGATATGAATACAAACCTAACTTTGTGGTATGTTTATTTTTTATGAATTAATTTTACCTGAAAAAGTAGCAAATGTACACTTTATTTACTATTCGTAAGGGATGTTGATGTTCGTTATTTGCTTTAGGGACCCTAAAGCCAATAACGAACATCAACATCCCTTACGAATTTTACTATTGAGGGTCAATACAATTTTCCCACCGTTTATTTACTATATTTATGTAAAGTTCCATCAAAATTGATGGATTAGTTTAGGCAGTAGTTGCGACTGCATGACAGAAATCATTAAAAAATGATAGAAAAAAAATCGATATAAACCAATATGTTCCAAATTCGCACAAAAAATTCTCACAATATGATGACATCTTCAAAAAGAGAAGTTTGACTTGGTGTTAAGTTTTATTTTGTTCCATCTGATCTTGACAGCGTCAAGTACAAGTTCATGTGCAATGTTTGTAGAGAGAGATAAAACATCAAGACTAAAAAATGCATAACCATCTGGAACCTTGAATTGAGATATCTTATTTACCAAATTCCAACTGTCCTTGACATGACATTGTGTGTTTCCTAAGGTGACTTTAAGAGGATGTGCGATTAATTTCGAAATGTAATATAATGGAGATCCAACAAAGGATGTAACAGGTCTTAAAGGACAGGTCGGCTTATGTATCTTGGGAAGCCTATAGTATTCAGGAGTTAGTACATTAGTATTAAATTAGTAAATTTCAGAGTTCTACATATGTCTGAGTTAATGAAATCAAGAAGCCAAATTTCATCTACTAGGTTATTGAGTTCCGTTTGAATTCTGGAAGTAGGATCCGTTTTAATCAATTTGTAAGTAGATAAATCATTTAACAGATTTGAAGATTTGTTAGTGTATTCTGTATTTTCCATAAGAACAGTAACATTGCCCTTGTCAGCATGAGTAACTATAATATTTTGGTGTTTTGATAGATATTCTCTCGTCTTGATAGTAAGTTCAGTAAATTCTGATCTAAAATTATTTTGTTGTTTGCTAGTGAGAAAGCATTGTAATTTGAAAGCATGTTCTGATCTAAATTCGTCGCTTTCATTATCTTCTATTAAGTGTATTTTATCTGTATTTTACCAAGATAACTTAAAAATTGTCAAAAACACACTTGAAATTAATGATTTTTCTATCAGACTTATCAATATATAAATCATTACACGTGTTAAAAAATCAGTTTCCATGATAACAACACCGACAAAACGAACAACAGAGAAGTAGACCTGGATAGATCAATATTCTCACCTTACAATACATAAACTTCCAGAATTTTCTAAAACCATATAACAAACACAACATTAAAATCATTTTTAAACCTATCAAAGATCCATTCAATATTTTTAAACATCAGAAAGATCGTACTCCTAAAAATGAGGAAACTAACGTAATCTATCAAATATCTTGCTTAGACTGTAACAAATGTTATATTGGTCAAACAAAATGATACATACAACAAAGTATAAATGAAAACAAAAGGTCATGTGATAAGAAGAAAACTAACACTGCTCTTGCTGAGCAACAATCATTTACCAACACAACTTTGATTTCGAAAATGTAACTATATTAGCTGAATAAACACACTATTACAAACGAAACTTTATGGAAATGTTTCACATCGTGGAAAATACAAAGAATTTTAACTTGAGAAACGAGATTTATAATATGGGTGCTATATATAATAGCCTCATCCATACAACTAACTAATTTTATAATTATTAGATATTTTTAATAAAATTATAAGAATAATTTTATATCATTCTCACATTTACATAATAGTATAAGTATATTCTGTATTCGCTCCTTTCAACATCTTCACTTATTCGAATATAAGTGAGACACTACAGGATTACTACGTCATCCATTTTCGACGCAATGCTACTGTATCTTGACTTATGGGAACAAACTTTGGCATTCTATGCATTACCTGTACATTGATCTACTTTCATTCCTTCTGCGGGACGATATGAGTACATACACAAAAATGATATCTCCCGTGTTTCTCAACAATTTTTAATTATGCATGTCCTGTAGACGGAATCAAAATGATTAATTTATAACTTCAACAAATAGTCTAAAATTAGACTTATCTCACTTACTGGAGTTTTCAACAACAGATATGATAATACTTTTTGCAACCAAAGGTAATATGTGACAATATTAGCAATGATCCAATTATAACTCTTCATTCAATTTTGTACAAATTCTCACAATTACTTAACTCATAATTAACCTTTCTTATATGTCAAACAGGTCATATGTATAGTCTCTGTATTGTGCTACTGATGAAGACTTTAGAAGAATGATCGAAGCGTCTAACTGAACTGTATCTTGCAGTTAGTTTATTTTGAATAAAAATATAGATCAGTGATCAGCAACATTGAGAAATTTCAGACCAACATCTTTACTTATTACTGACCCCGGTGAACACCATAACATCTTCAAGAGAATCTAACCTGTGTGATTACCTTAAAAAAAAAACGATCACTGATCATAATATTAGTCAGGGATGTAGGGGAATATTTTGTATTGTAGCTAAATTAGGCTTCAATAAACAAATGTTTTTATTCTATTGAAGAATCATGCGTAATTCTCACTCTCGTGTAATCCCTTTTTTAATTCTTTGTTTTAAAATTACTTTATCTGGGTGGATGACGTCACAACACCCGCTATAGCTAACCTCTTCAATTTCAAGAGTTACAATATTCAAAACCCACATATAACTTTACAACATTCCAGTTTATTTTTAATATACTGCAAAGATTATAAATCTCTTCTAAATACGTTTGTGGTAATGCATGAGGCAGAAATTGAACTTATTTTAATTTGCATATCTTGCTTAAAATTTCATTTTATTGCCTCCTCTAAGCTCAGTACAGTAATCGGAAAGAGGTTACATACTATATATAGCTGTGAAGACATTACGAAAATTCATCAGTTCCCGTTCAGCATATTCTTCAAAAATCCGTTTTGAGTTTGTTGTCGTCATTTCTATCTCGAAAAAATGAAGATCGTCGTTGGTATTTTACTGCTCACAGTCGTGGCTTCACTTGACTTTAAATGTAAGTATAATATGGTATAATAATAGATTTAATGCTTTCACGATGATTCATTATGATGAAAAGAGGTGTTTCGGGTTTCAATCGTGTGCAAAACTACGAATCTAGCCGACGTTTCGTGAACATTGCAGTTCACTTCTTCAGGGCTAACCTGAAACTATTATACTATTATATATTACTATTATTACTATTATTACTATTATACTATTATACTACTACTAAACTATTATACTATTCTCTGTACTTTTCACGTGTAAATAAATTTTTATTTGTTGTTATTGAAGTGAATTTAATTACATAAAAATCTTTTCTACCATGAGAATGCATATGCTTTTTTTCCTAAAATCCGCCGCCTTAAAGGGGCCCCGTCGTTATTTTAGCTCCGGGCCCGAAGGGTCCTAATCCGCCCATGGCTGCGGCTGGGTAAATGGTGGACTATGAGAAAACGCTAATGGTCCCCGTCGGCCTCCTCGGTTTTCCCAGATGGAAAGGGAAAAATTGTTTAAATATTCTCGGAAGGATTTCCGAGATGGAAACAGGAGAATAGTTTGAAAATTCTCGAAGGAATTTCTGAGGTGGAATGAGGAAAACGGTATGATTTGATTGCACAAAGTATAGCTTTTGAATTTAAAATTTGGTTCCAGGTGTTTGTAAAAATATAAGAATAGCAAGGACTTAAAGTAAGGTAAAATATTATGAAGAAACATGGTACAAAACTGATAGTGTTCATTTGAAGAGACGCTCTACAATTGTTTTTGTTCCATCTGTATAGGGTGTAGTTTTCCAGTAAACGACTTTGTGCAATGTTGTATCAACTTTTTGCCAACGATGAACCAACGATGAATCAATGTTGAACTAATGATGAGTCAATGCGCGAAATTGATAGTAGTCACAGAACTGTATAAGTCTGCTAGAAATAATGATCCACGTCATCGCGTGCAAATGTGTAGAACAGACGAGACATTGCGGGAAGATTTGGTTGAAATGCTACCCTATTCACACGAGAATAATAGCTACAAGTATTTACTCACAGTAGTAGATATATTTTCCAGGTAAGCCTAGACTATTGCTAATATAAGCCAACGCATAGTAATATGAAGGTATCGATCTGTGAATAGACGTTAAGCCAACGTTGAATCAACGTTGATTTAACGTTGAATTAACTTTAAGCCAACGTTAAATCAACGTTAAGTCAACGTTGAATCGATGCTACAACGTTATTGCATTATGTAATGTAATATTGAGAAAAGATCTGCAGAAACCTGGTGGTGGGAGTGAGGGCCTTTCATAGGAGACCAGTTCTTCGCTTTCATCAGTCTGCTGTTAGATGTCAGATCGTGAAGGAAGCAAAAATAGCTTAACAATCGTTCAAACGTATTTTCTAAAGAACATTTAAGAGCTAAAGCAAGTGATACAAGTGCTATTAGATTCACAAATTTAACAAGAAAATTAAATACTATGACTATCAATAAGCATATAAAGCGGTGAAGATGGACTTCCTCACGAAACTGAACAAGACCGCCCTCAATGATGGCTTTCTTACTTAAAAAAATCTAAAATAACTAGACATGGATGAAAGATATGACCTCACAGATATTAAAAATGTTTCAACAAAGTTTGGAACGACTGCGTTTTTCGTATCCATACACATATACCTCAGAGAGTGTCTAACCTTCTAGAAGCAGATAAAAATATGTTTTTGAGAAACAAAAAGAGCCTGTCTTAAAGGTGATCTCTGTATGAGATATCACGGCGAATACTACAATTCGAACAAATTTGTGAAAAAATACAAGGTGTGAAGTTTCAAATTACCGCTCACTATCTGAACGCCTTCAGTTGGATCAACATTATGTCTTATACACCCCGAAATTAAATGCTGCTTTTCACTTCATACAATCTAAGTTCATTATTTACAATGCAAATTATCATCAGTGCTGAATTCAAAAAGATGGAAAGTTAGCCTCATCGGTGAGACTGCGAGCTATTCATCCTTATGGAAGTTCAACATTGAATCCTGAAGAGTAGGAATTGTTCAAAAGTTACTTTAATACCATTTTATTGTACTTTGATGGTCAAGAGAAGCAACAATATATCGATTGTGGGAATTTTCGTAAACATGACTATATCTTATGAAGATTATATAGTGGTTTTAGAGCGAGTTCAAGATATTGGAGTTGAAACCCGAAAAAATTATGCATTTATACTATAAGAAACAACGTTTGCCGTTCTACAGAAAGTCAGTCCTTATATCGACCGGTATCTTCTAGAACAGAGTGCTATGCCATTCCAACGTATTGTACAAAGAACATTATCATTAAACCCAATTCTGAATATGTTTGGTGTAATGTGAAATCACCTTGTGTTAAAAGTTTCAAATCTTATAAACGAAAAAGAATTATATAAGTTGAAAGAATAAAGCCAATGAAAAAAAAATCATATTCACTAGTCTCATGCGATTTGAAAGTCTTGCTCATCATTCTAATGATGTACAAGCTCGAGGACTATCAAGACGAACCTATTGCCAGCAGATTCTACGAATACGAACTTCTCAAAGTCAAACATCCAGATATTTACCTTGGGGAGAAGGTTCTGAAAAAATGAGGAAATAAAATCTTTTGTAGAGTGGTTGAGTTTTCATAATTCACATGTCAGCTGAATAGACAAATCAGTCATGTAATCAACTCTATTCTTCATTAAACCATAGTTGAATCAACGTTGAATCTACACTATCATCTAATGTTTTATATTAAGTTTACGCTTGTACCAACTAGATGAAAGGTTCCGAGAAATTAAAGAGTTAATATCTATTGTAACCATTGGGTTTTGTGATATATATTTATGGTTAACTAAATCTGGATGCTCACCATCATCCAAGCATTCAAAGAACAAATTTAGTTTGAAGGGGAATCTGGCGAGAGAAAGAGATTAGGCAGGATTTCGCATATAAATTCAATTTATTCAAAGAAAACCTACTCTAGCTCTTATTCACCGTCAGAATCCCTATGTTCCTATCCTCTAAATTAATTCTATCTAGAATAAATTTTTTTTTGTGATTTTTCCATAATTTGAGATTTGACAATTAAACACGTAGCTTATTCTTGAGTTTTGTGCTAATAATTATTAAAATTCACAAATGGTTTTCTCAATGAGATTCATTCTCTTAATACATCGTAATCGATAAGAAGCGCTCTAAGATTAAATCCTTTTCTAAATTCAACTTGACGCGCAAGCGAAATTTCTCCTATAGAAATAGTCCAGTAAATGGGCTTACTCGTTTTCCTGCTTGAAATTCCGGATAGGACCCGATAGAAACCGGATAAGTGTTGTATAAGGGTCTATCCAGGCTCCATATGGATAATTATTTCCAATCCGGAAATTGTACGGATCTATCCGGGCTCTATCAGGGAGACCTGGCCAATTGTGTATTTTAGTGAAGACCACAGTGACCATCTATCCGGGTCTATCCGGTATCTATCCAGGACGCGGAACTAGAAATTGATTATGTCTAAGTCAAAATGATCCTCTATACGGCTTTATCCGAGACCTATTCCGGACTCCAAGTCCAAAAGGAGCGTTTATCTGGGTCTATACAGGATTTGTTTGGGACACGAAAACAGAAATACATTTTCTGTAAGTTCAAAAGGCGCGTATATCTGGGTCTATCCGGGACCTTTACGGGAGTTTACCATAAAAAAAACAAGTTCTACATTGTATCTTTATCAGGGTTTATCCGGGATCTATTTCGGACTCGAAAACAGAAACTCATTTTCTCTAAGTTCAAAACGTGCGTCTATCCGGGTCTGTCCGGGACCTTTGCAGGAGTTTACCGTCGAAAAAGGAGACAAGTTCTACAGTGTATCT
>JAUMHM010085286.1:0-11724 GCA_032362435.1 Melikaiella ostensackeni
CCTACCGAAGTCGAGACGACGTTTCCACTTACAGAGCGGCCTATGGCTTGTCGCCTCTATCTATATTATCTCTATGGTTGTAACCGCTGACGGACATCCAATACGCCTCTGCATTTTTATTATTATTAATATATTTTCTCAGACTTTAGATGGTTAGAGCCCAGTATTTCGAAAGCAAATTTGTTGGAGTTGGATTTTTTGTAGCAAATTGAATATTCCACATGGGGCTGTCACGGTATGTATCATCAGTCACGGACGCATTTTTGTAGGGTAATTATAAGTGATCTGATGAAAGTAGTATACCTGATTTGGCATATTGGGCTGCCTGGTTTTTGCCCTACCATCCACGGTCTGGGTTGCAGCCTTATTCATTATGGAGGAACCTATACAGATCAAGATGGGATCCAAACCACCAGAACCTTAGTAAAAATACATAGAAAAATTTCCAGAGGTACCGGCTCAGGGATCGAACCTCGTTAAACAAGCGGAGATTCAAGAAGTTATCTGATAAGTGTAAGGGTAAGATGCAGAGGAGAAAAGATAGATTTTAGATCAATCTGGGAGTCCGATGATGGTTATTCAAACAATATACTTTTCTTAGGACACTGCTTCGCCCTGGGTTACTGGTCAATCTCTCTAGCAACACCCTAGGTTGAAAGCTTCACAAAGTCATCGAGCATCACGGTTCATACTCGTACTTTAATACACAAACCGACTAATAAACCAATGGGAAGGTCCGTAGGCTTCACACTACATCCAGTAAGCAAAATACTTTCCACCTGCGCCAATATGTATACAAAATCTTTCGTTTCAGGCGTGTAACGCAACGCTGATACTATTTGTCAGACACTTCTTGTTCTGATAAACAATTTTTTGACACAAATTTTTATCCTCACATACATCCTTTGCTTCCTTTATATCTGCCATAAACATTTAGAAGAATAAGGTAGTCGACCGACTGCCTAGGCATTTAGTTGACTGCCACACTGTGGTTCGGGAATGGATTTTCGCGGACAAATTAAGCTGCAGGTCGCAATTCTCTATCGATTCACTTCTACTTTTTTTTCAAATAACTCCGTATTAAATTTCTAACAAGCGTAAGGTTGCCGATTTTTTATTTTGTTCATTTAAAATATATTCACCGACAATTTTTTTTCTAACAAGACTGTGTATTAACGTTATTGTTAATGTCTTTTGTTTTTAACAATAAAAATTGATAACTAAAAGTACAAATTATTATCCCTGTGAAATTTTCTTATCATAAAAAGTGTTATATTATTATCAATAGTAAAGTTTTTGCGAGATAACACGATGATCTTGAGGTTTGTTTACGAAATTGGTTTATAAAAATTATAAATCTTAATTTTTCACAAAGATTTAGGATTACATAACTTGAAGATTTAAACCTTGTTTGATTTTTATCTGAAAGAAATTAACTTTTAAAAAAAAATTGAATCTGGGCATTTGCTTATGAATATTTTTGAAAATAATCATTTTGTTTATTGAACAAAACATCTACATTTAGTAAGTATTTATGAATGAATTTCTAACAATTTTTAGTTCATTTACAGTGTTTGCAATCCATTAAAAAAATAATATTATGATTTACCCTTTTCTTTCTAATACATTTATGTTATTACTATGTGCGGCGCACAGTGGTCCAGGAATGAAAGTACCCCGCACCAAATTTACAGAAAATGGCTGTCAGTCAAAATTTTTAATTATCCTTTTTTTATAACTTCGAACCCACAGATGAATAATTCGTAAGAAAATTATCAGAAAAATGGCCAGTTTTTGCTCAAACAATTGCCAAACTTCCAGTTTTTACATGTATTTCAATAGAAAAATTTCTTCTACACTGAGAACAATGTTTTTTTGAATCAACAAAACATTCATATAATTTTAATAAATAAAAAATATCTACCTTATTGATTCAAACAAATCATTTGTTTGTTGCGATTTGTTCCGTTTCAATAAAGGATTTGCTTGAATGAAATATATTTGTGTTTATCAAAATATTTGTTTGATTCAAACAAAAAATATAATGCGCAAAATGGATATACGATAGTTCCTTAGAAAAAACGCTTGGAGCGCAGAGCAGGCTTTCTCACAATAAAAACTATCATTCTAATGCATATAAAGGCGTCCGGAACATCTTCAGTACCGTTGTTGCGCATTCCACACATCTCTACAGGTGTTTAAAAGAAGTGAGTATCTTATCCTCAACACTTTTCAACCACAAAATAAATTTTTTTTGAAAATTATTCATAAAATCTAATAAGGTTTAAAAACCAAAATCTTTACTTCATTTAAGACAATCAATGTCTGAACTAAAGAGGAACTTTATTTAATCTGAATAAAAATTTTCTTCAAATAAAATAAATAAGGTCAAATAAAGAATTTCATTGAATCAAACAAACATTTGTTTGACATAATATAAAAGAAAAAATGTGTTTTAGTCAAATAAAATTTGTTTAAATCAAATAAACATTTTTCTCAGTATATTATTGAAATGTTATACTTCTCAAAAACTTTTAGATAGATTTGGCTAGTTGCCTCATATTTTGCAGATGAGACCCACTGAAACAAAAATTTTGTACCCATGAACTTGACAGATTCACGACTTCAATGATTTCTTAAGAACAAAAACCACGGGATATTTTTTGAATTATCTATTGGGATCGAAAATCACTTCAAAATAAGTGCCGGAAGCGTACCTTATCGTGAAAAGTGTTTGAACTTATTTTAATGGTTATTATATCGTCCCTTAAAGATTCAAGCAATGAAATCGACATTTCGCGACCTTAAAACCATAGGGTGCTATCTTCAAATTTGCCAACTTTACAGGACAGGCTTTTCAAAATTAGGTATTTGAGTTAAATTATAAAATTTAAGCAAACAATCATTTCCAGAATTGGGTAGTGGGAAGCAAATTTTTTTACCTCATTGCGGTAAGAAAAATTAGAATACTGATACAAAATTTAACTTTGGGAATGCCAAAACTCTAGTGTAATGAATTATTAAATTTTAAGATAGAATTTTGTGGCTCAAAATTATGGCAAATTGCATGGAGATAGCACCTTGAGGCTCTGTAAGATGAACATGAAGTTTGTTTCCCCTTCAATTGTAATATGTGAAAAAGTAGGTTTAGATGGTTAAAAGCTTGCAACATTGCCATATATTAACTTTTTATCATTTCGACATTCAAAGCCGTCTTGAACTTTGCGCTGGTTTTCATTTGTTTTTCATTTGCATGCTTGTAATCTGGCAATGTGGCACTAGATTTCCTTGCGATGCAATACTTTTTTCTTATGCATGTTTTATTTGATAAATTTTACTTATTTAAAGACTGTTTTTAAAAAATAAAGTTGAAATTACTCGAAGAGATTCCATTCAACTACCTCTTGGTGTCATTAACTCATTTTTGTCAAAAAATTGAAATAGCACCCTACGATTCTAGGGTCACGATTTCATAACAAATAAAGACAACGGGAGATTTTTTGATTGAAGTATTGGGTTAAAAATCACTTCAAAATAAATGCAGAAAGCTTCCACTAACAGGAAAAGTATTTGAATTTACTTTAAGGGTTGCTTTAACATCCCTTAAACGTTCAAGCAAGGAATTTGACATTTCAAAAAAACTAAAAGCACAGGAGATTTTTTGCTCATTCTATTGGGGTAAGAAATCACTTTTAATGTGCAGGAAGCGTCCCTTACCAGGAAAAGTGTTTGAATTCATTTTACGGGTTATTTTTATGATTCCTTAAAGTTTCAAGTAATGAAATCGACATTCACAAAAAGTAAAACCACAGGAGATTTTTTGATCATGCTATTGAGGCATTACCGAAGAAAATCGGACTAAAATAAAAGCTTCAATCATAGGGGTCTAAAAAATCGAATTTTCTTCATTTTTCTTATTTTTTTGACCACTGATATAAAAAAATATTAACATAGCAAATTTAATTTTTCATCTCAATCCTACATGCCAAGAGATTCAATTTGAACCATCCGCGAAGAAAATCGACTTAAAGAAGAGCATTCAGCATAGAGGTCTTCTCACTCCTCAAGTTTCCTATCCCTTCCCCTTTTCCCCAAATGATTGTTTGCTTGAAATTTGGAATTTAGATAGGAAGCAGATTGTTCCCAAAGTCGTAGCTTGAATAGCTTTTTTTGTAGGCGTGTTCAGGGTCGAACAAACGCGTACACGAGATTATAAAAGTTTCATACGAAACCCTAATAAAAACTACGAGAGATTTTTTGATTGAACTATTGAAGTTGAAAATCACTTCAAGATAAGTGCAAGAAGCGTCACCTACCAGGAAAAGCTTTTAAATATATTTAAAGGGTTGTTTTGACATCCCTTAAAGATTCAAATAAGGAAATCGACATTATCTAACAATCGAAACCACGGGAGATTTTTTTATTCAACTATTGGGATCGAAAATCACTTTCAAATTAATGCAGGAAGCGTCCCCTGAGGAAAAGTGTGTGGACATATTTTAAGGGTTGTTTTAACAGTCCTTAAAGATTCAAGCTAGGAAGTCAACATTTCCTAACAACCGAATTATCAAATTTATCTCGTTTTCGAAAAATCTTAGTCAGATTTGTCTACTTTACACGTGCTTTGTAGAGCATGTACGTCCAAAGAAAATTCATTTACTTGAAACTCAGACAGATTAGTCGTTTTTGATATGCACGAGCGTTGGTTTGACGCATTTTCAACCACCACACTAGAGCTCCCATATAAGAACAGTTTCGGGGGCTCCTTCGCACTGGCCTTGGTCCTAAACCGTTACCCTCGAAACGTCAACTGTCAGGGCCGTGTGAACCCGCTAAACACTGAAAACGAACCGTCACATATGCTGACAGCTGATGGAATTATCCACTGCGCTACTGCCCGCTTTTATCGCTCCGCTACTGGTGGCGACGCATTGTTGACACTTCCTGCCCGCTGAGAAACTGCGTGGGCCAGCAGTTTCAGGAATTCTTAAATCGGATGCGCTTATGTGGGAGCTCTAGTGTATGTATATGATTAATGATAAAAATGACTTTTTCTCGTTAGAAAATGGTTGTACATTTTTCATTGCAATTCCTTGTGCCGAAAAATAGGTCAGAACATTAGCAGGAAACACCTCCAATTAAAATAAGTATTTGAATTTTTTCAGGGTTGCATTTTTAACCCCGAAATAGATAAAATAACAAAAATGCCGATATTCAAACAATTAATAAACTAGCACTTTTTAGATTAAAATGTTCACCCAAAAAATCACATTTGGATACATCATTAGAAATCTGGCCCTATTGAAATATGCTTTTGAATTTTTTAAGGTGTTCTATTTTCAACTCTTGAATTGAAGAAACACGAAAACCGCTGATTTTTAACAGGTTACATCTTAGGATATTTTCTGATTAACGTATCAGCACAGAAAATCACTTTGGGATATCGTCAGAAAACTACCCACTTTAACAAACGTTTATAAACATTTTTGGCGGGTGTTACTCTTAACCCTTAACAGTTAAAATATGAAAATCATTGATTTCTAACAGCTTACATCTTACACGAAGAAGAATGGAGAAATAATTTTCGTAAAGAGTATTGTATTACATTTTAGACTATTATGGTACTAGTAACTATTGCTCGAGTACAGGTACCTCTTTTAAACTATTAGGTTGTGGTTAATAGATCAGATTATTCCTATATCTATAAATGAATTTTTGATGGACTAATAATACTAAATGTACATTGTAAGTCCCATATAAGTCCGAGTTTGGTTCTTGTCCAAAATGGCCTTGGACATATAGCGGACCGACTCCAATGTCAACAATCAGGTCCGTATGAACCATTTCTATGTGATCTTCGTTCGCTGTAAAAAATATTTATTGGATTTCTTTAAATTTTTGTTTGTTTTTAAGGATAAGCGCTGCCTCTTGTTTTCCTGCGACATTTTTGTAACACATTGCGTAAACGCTGGAAGCGAATGAAGCGAAGTGCGGACCGTGCGAACTGACGAAATTATGCGCTTGCGTGGCACCGCCCGCATTATTAGTGCGGCACTGGACGAGTTTGCTGGCTTTAGAGTGCCGCTCTCTGTACACCTTGTTCCCCTCACCCTCGAACGAAATTCTCGGAATAACATATTGCGGACTGACTTACTAGGGATATTCAGTGAAATATAGATCTTAGTTTGATCCTTTTCAATGAAGTACATTTTGTTAAAGGAACCTTACGAAGTGAATCCTATTTAAAATGTATTACTGTGAATAGTCAAGATTAGAATCGGAATAAAATGCGTCATGTAATGTTGAATATTTGTCGCGATCAGAGGTGCTGCTAGAAGAAAATAACGTTGAGTCGTAAAGCCGTCCCGGTATTTCGCGCCAAGTCGTGACTCAACTCCATTCGCCCTGGCTGGCATTGTCTTCTTGTGTGATTCGTGTGATTAGAGTGTTTTTGATTGGATGCTGATGTTTTGAAGATAGAATCCTAGTTCTTCAGGGCTCCTAGTTGAATGTTCCAATAAATTGTTTGTAGTAGCTGCTTTTGTTTTACTAAAAGGTTTCCATTATAAAACAAAGATTCTGGAGGTAATAAATGTGAAAGTAGTAAATGATTTAAATTTGGAGTTTCAAACGTTGAACAAAAATCACAAATTAATTCAATATTTCCATGATTACGTTCTATGTTACCCGTGAATGGTTATTATTAGGTGTGAAATAATAACATAAAACTTTAATATAAAATAGAGATCCAAGGGTTCGATAGCTCAGTTGGTTAGTGCGTGCGCTAGTAGATATATACGATTTAGGTTTGGGATGTTTAGGTAGGGTTCGAATCCCCAGCGGATGCGATTTTTCAAAGCGTTTGGGCGTGCTATTATGTGTGTAAGTGACCGTGTCCGCATTTGTGTAATTTTAAAGATGAATTAAGTGCAATGATGATGCATAAAATAATTTTGTTTTCAAATTAATCCGCAAAAGCTCAAGGCGAAAGTCGACCTTGCTCAGAGTATGAAAGAATTGACGGACCTGGACCGGATTATATCCGGTCCCAGCCGGGACTTATGCGGGACGCTAAGAGATGTCTATCCGGGACTCATTCAGAGCACTAGAAATACCTATCCGGGTTTATGCGATCGTATTCGGGATCTATTCTGCACGCGATTTCGCTATCCGGGTTTATCCGCGACTTATACGGGGCACTAGAAATATCTATCCGGATTTTATCTGGTCCTAGCCGGGACTTATGCGGGACACTAAGAAACATCTATCTCGGTCTATCCGGGACTTAAACGGGGCACTAAAAATATCCATCTGGGTTTTATCCGGTCCTATCTGGGATCCATTCGGCACACGATTTCGCTATCCGGGACTCATACGGAGCACTAGACATATCTATCCGGATTTCATCCAGTCCTAGTCGGGACTTATGCGGGACGCTAAGATATTTCTATACGGGACTCATGTGGAGTACTAGAAATACCTATCCGGGTTTTATCTGGTTCTGATCAGGACTTTTGCGGAACACTAAGAGATATCTATCTGGGTCTATCCGGGACTTATACGGGGCACCAAAAATATCTGTCTAGGTTTTATCCGGTCTTATCTGGGATCCATTCGGAACACGATTTCGCTATCCGGGACTTATACGGAGCACTAAAAATATCTATCCGGATTTTATCCGGTCCTAGCCGGGACTTATGCGGGACGCTAAGAGATTTCTATCCAGGCCTATTCGGGACGTATAAGTGGCATTAAAAATATCTATCCGGGTTTCATCCGGTCCTTATGCGGGACGCAAAGATATTTCTACCCGGGTCTATACGGGTTTTATCCGATCCTTGCCGAGACTTATGCAGGCACTAAGAGATATCTATCCGGGTCTGTCCAGGACTTTTACACGGCACTGAAAATATGTATCCGGGTTTTATCCGGGTTTTATCCGGGCCTAACCCGCATCTATTCGGCATACAATTTCACTGTACGGATCTATCCAGGACTTATACGGGGGACTAAAACTATCTATCCGGGTTTTATCCGGTCCTGGCCGAGACACTGAGAGATGTCTATCGGGGACTTATACGGGGGCCATGATTATCTACCATCTATGGGTTTTATTCAATCCTAGCCGGGATCCATTCAGCACACTATTTCGCTATCCGGGATGTATAGGGAACACGAATAAATGTCTCTTGGTTTTACCCGCTCCTGCTCGGGTTGTTATATTTAAATTCAAAATTAAAAATATAGATTTACAAATGTTAAATTTTTTTTAATGTTCTGAACCATTGTACTGTTTGTACTTATTTATATTATTTTAATTGTAATTTTGTATTCATCTATATATTAAAATAAAGTAGAACTTAAACACTTGTATGAATAACTCTTAAATTACTGCTGCCTACTCATTGGATACCTTTAATCAGGAACATGTAGATTAGGTTCTAATCCTGCTACATCGAACGTATAAAATAGATTGAAATTTTGAACCAAAATTTTTCGAAATTCTTATATTTCAAATTTTGAAAAGTAACTATGGAGTAGGGTAGTCCAAAAATTTACAGTTAGGAATTTTCGACCGGCGAGTTCGCCAAATCGTCCTCTCATGGAAAAAAATGAATACGTTTTTTTTATTTATAAAACAAATTATTTTTAGTGCTCATTCAAGTACTTTGAAGTTTTCTGTTGATGTAAGAATTAAAGTAGAAAAGTTCTAATAGTAGCAGAAGATCCTGCAGTGAGCCCTGAGGTTCAACCTGAACGACACTTTTAGTGTTATTACTCTGCCATTCAACTCAGTGACTTATCTTATTTTTAGGCTTGACGCCCTTTGTGCACAGGTGCTTATACCTGATACCTAAGGTATCATATATATATATATATATATACAATATAATAATGATACAAGAGGTATCATACCTCTTTTCCTTTTGGAAACTGTATTGTTACCAAGCTCGGGTCCTCAACAGATAATTTAAAAATGAAAAAAAAATTTATTTTATTTTACAATGACTTAAATATTAAAATGAAATTCTAGATTGTTTTGATACTTGAAAAATTACATTAGGAGTAATTTTTTAATCTGTGGCGTTTTTATTAATAATATTCAATTATTAAGTAATTATTTGTTAAACTTTTATTTTACATGATTATAGATTTGTTTAAATTCAAATAGTTTATAAAAATAAAAAATATCGGCGATTCTTTAAAACTTTCATAATTTTAAAAAGGAGTAAAACACGTCAAGTGTACCAGCTTGAAAAATTTGATCTCTACGATTTCGATAAAACATGGTAAATTTGTTGTTCCATCGGGGTACATGAAGAGTGTAAAAAGGGGGGAGGAAATATCATCGGGTTGCCTAGATACAGGTGCACGAGTTTCGACCTTTTTTCCGGCACCAATATTCTCGTTACATAATAAGTTCGATAATATTGGTTTTTCGATAAACATACATCAGATGTTTTTCATAGGATTTTCCCCCTCTTTTGAAAAAGAATGAAGATTATCGGGTTGAAAAAGTATTTCGACGAAAAAAGTGAATTTGAATATGTTTTCCAATTTTAAGCTCAATGCGGCATTAAAATTTTTTTTTATTTATCACGAAAAGAAAGCTTATTCCCTCCCCTTTAAAATGGTATAAGTATCATGATGTCATTTTGACATTTTATTGGCCTACGACGGCTTTCAAGCTGGCGCGTACCGCGCGCCACGCGCGCTGAACCAGTTGATCAGCCGCGGAGCTTGGCGGCTGATCGACGCGGAGTGTTTTTCATAGCTAGCCCTAAAAATACGTTCAATCATGTAATTTGTTCCAATTCCTGGAAATCAGAAAAAATCAGAAAGTACTCCTTTCAGATCAATTGTGACGTTTTACCGAAAATTTCCAGAAAAAGAAAAAGAATGTAAGGTGTTTCAAGTTTTTGTTTGTAAACGGAGTAACGAAAATATTCGTGCCGGAAAAAGACCGAAATTCGTGCCCATGTATCTAGGCAACCCTATGAGATTTCCTCCCCCCTTTTTACATTCTTCATGTACCCCGATGGAACAACAAATTTACCAAATTTCATCGAAATCGCAAAGATCAAATTTTTCAAGGTGGCACACTTGACGTGTTTTGCCCTAAAATTGGAATTATAAATTCATTCAAATCGAAATAATTTGTACAAATAAAATATGAGTGATTTCTGAAAACCTTTATAACGAAAATAATAATTATAATAAATAAAAATAATATTATAAATAATTTCCACAATACATTTGTGCGCCGTTTTGAATTCTAAATTTTATTACACGGAGAAAATGTGTTCAGTAGCCGTTACGAAAACTTTTGTAGAACTTGGAAATGAAGTGTTTTCGGTAACGTTTAATATTTATTGCGAGAACCTCTATAATCTGGATTGTAACAATTAGCGAAGCCGAATCGGACGCGCTTAGACGCACTTCGGTTTTGGTAATCGTTACAATGCGAGCGGTAATTGTCAGAGTCTAGAATACAGAGGTTCTCCAAATAAATGTTTGAAAATACCGAAAAGCCTTTATGTTCGACTTTCACAAAACTTTTTGTAACAGCTAATAGAAAAGTTAAATATTCAGTTAAAAAAATTAACAGTTGACGGAAAAACCGAATTGTCAACAAAATAGTTGAACTTTAAATCAAAACATTTGAATTCAACCAAAAAAAAGAGTTCAAAAGCTGAGTTCTAACCAGAATTGGAGTTCTTAAATTTTCGGTTGAAAAAATTAATTTTTAACCCAAAAAATGAGTTTTTAACAAATTAGTTGAATTTTCAAATAAACAAGATCAATTTTCAACCAAAATAGAATACTTAAATTTTCGATTAGAAAAATTAATTTTTAACAAAAAAAAACGATTTTCAAAGAATTAGTTAAATTTCCAACCAAAGAGATGAATCTTCAACAAAAAAGGAAATGAATTTCTAAAAAGGAGTTCAACTTTCAACCAAGCAGTCTAATTTTCAACCTAAACAGATGAATTTTCAACCAAAAAGTGGCATTTTTAACCAAAAAAGTACAAATTTCTACTAAGAGAGATGAATTTTCAAACCAAAAAGACAAATTTTCAAGAAAAGAGTTGAATTTTCGACCAAGAAAGATATTCCAGTGAAGAGAGAAAAAAATGTCAACGAAATTGTTGAATTTTTCAACGCAAAAACGCGAATTTCTGACAAAACAATTAAACTCTGGAACCGAAAACATGAATTCTCAACAAAAAGTTCATTTTTAACCAAATAGTTTAATTTTCAACCCAAATAGTCGAGTTTTCCAGAAAACACTTGAATTTTCAAGCTGAAAGAATGCATTTCTTACATAATTGTTGAATTTTCAAAAAATATTTTAAACTTGCAACCAAATAATAAAATTTTTATTTAAAAAAAAAAATGATTTTTCCACCAAAAGTATAATAGAAGCCTTTTCAATCAAAGTGAATTACCTAGTTCCGACTCCCACTTCTGGAAATTTACAACTTCCTACGATCAACATGGAATGAATGTTTTGGAAAATTTTGAATTGCAGAGTGGGAGAAAAATTGTAATTTTCCTATATTGGGAATGCGAGACTTCAACTCCATGCTTCGCATTCAAAAGTATTGAATCGTATTTGCTTCATCCACGCTGAACTCCAAACAGCGGTCAATAATTTTCATACTTCGCATTAAAAAGTATTGGTTCGCTTTAAGTTAATCCGCGCCAAATGCGTCTATTA
>JAUMHM010085287.1:0-11724 GCA_032362435.1 Melikaiella ostensackeni
TTAATATTATTGTAAGTGTAATCTCCCCTGGCATGTACCGTTCCCGGATATATTTTCGCCATAAAATAAGATTTCAACGTACTCTTTTCTCAATTTTGGCTTAATATCACTCACTTAATATTTTTATAATCCGGGCACTTAGTTTCCGCTTTTGATGAGGATCAACCATATAAGCCTTATCCTTTACTATTGCCTAGGATTCGCTTAACTCCTAAAAATCGCCAAAACTATGGAGTTCCTTCAAAGGTATTTTTTACTCATGGTTTCAGAAAAGTGCTCCGTTAGAGTTCATTATCTGTAAAAAGACCATTTTTCCCAAGATATTCTCTTTTCTTCTAGACAAACGTCTTGAAGTAGTATATTTCATACACAAATCTGTTATCGTGTACTTTGAATTATACTTTTTTTTTATCATTTTGGAAGTCAATCCAGTTGATGAGGGAGAAACAGGAGACAAGCGAGTAACGGGTGCCAAAAGAAGACCCCAGCATTTTGGTATAGACGTACGGAACCTAGGTCAAGCTTTGAGTGACTTCACGAATAAATGTAGGGTTTCTTAGTTCTATAGTTACTGTCCAAAACATGTTCCATGATTTCTATCACATTAAGATTTTAAGCGTTCAACGATTTCACGAAAAAATTAAAGGTTGTTTTGTTTTATAGTTGTGATCAGAGATATGTAACAGCTTTATTTAATTCATAACAAATTGAGATTTTAAGCATGGAATAATTTTATTGAAAAATTGATGGTTTATAAGTCTTATAGTTATGGTCAAAGACATGTTCCCATTTTACATGATTTTTATCACATTATGATTTTGAGAGGTGAATGATTTCACAAAAAATTTCGCGGATTTACAGTTTTATCTATGTTAAAAAGAGGTATTCCACTTCTATAGAATTTGTAAGAAATCAAGATTTTTGCACGAATTTACTATCATTGTTTCTCATGCAAATTATTGTAGTAATTAATTTCCAAAATACATTTTACATTATCGTACTTTGAAGAACAAAATGCGAAGTTAAGTGCAGTTGGTGAATTTCAAAGCATTCAATTTTTCAGGAACCATGGTAGATTTTTGAAATAATTTTCAATGATTGAAAATGAACACTTTTAATCGGTATATATAAATATACAAATACGAAGATTAAAACCGGCATCATAAATATCTTGAATCAAACACATTATTTTCAGCCTGCAAAATACGAGTAATTCAGTTTGAAACTCACAACTGCACCCTATACACGGAAAATGGAAACAACTTTATGGTTCAAGTAAAGTTTACTTGGCTCTATTCATCAAGTGAATTTTAGTATTGACTAGAGCGAAATGAACTTTACTTGATCCAAGTAATTTCCGTTTTCCGTGTATATATTTTTTTCATATTGCTGAAACTTCAATTACACGTAAATGAAAAATAATTAACTGCTATTGAATTTTCAATTACATGTATATCTTAATTTTTAATCACATGTACTTAATTTTCAATTGAAAGTGGGTTGAAATTTCAATAACACCTGTGTTTGAATTTTCATTCACATGTTGTTGAAATTTCAATAAAGATAATTGTGAAAAACTTTAGCAACATATTGTTGAAAATTCAACCAGATACTCTTAACAGTGTAGTAATTTGTTGGAGATCGGAATAAATGAACAACATTTTTAGATTTTCCATCCAAAGAATATACATATTGCAGATAAATGATAAAAAGACACATAAACAAATTTGATAATGCATAACAAATAAATACCATCAAGATAAATCATGTAAGTAATTTGCGAAATGTAAAGAGGATTAGTGAGGACCCTTGGGGGTCTTATGGTGGGCTTGGAATAATAAGGATTTCAACTGCGAGGATCAAAACGATCATTGTCTTCTAGGGACCAGAATATGACACTTTAAAACTTATTTCAAACAACGCCTTATTGTACCTATATATACGTTATCTTCAGTTGGTATTTATTTTCACGAGGGTAAATTCACATATCCCCCCCAAGTTCAAATTTCTCGAAATTTCTTTTTGCATACGTTTTTATGTCGATTGTACGGTTTGTACATTCAATATTTTCGTTTGTACCCTCTTAGTTACCAAGCTAGGGACCAATCCAAATTACGTGTCATCCCCCCAAAGTTTGCATTTCTCAATATTTCGTTTTGCAAGCATTCGTACATCGTTTTCACTGTACTCACATCCAATATTTTCGTTTGTATCCTCATGTTTACCAAGTTACATTATCATTGTTCTGGTTATTTTGGGTTATTCAAGCAAAGATACCTTTTGTTATATTTTAAACCGGTGTGTTTTGAGGGTGGATGAAACATATTTACGGTGTAGGAGTATATTTCAGAGTCTTATATTAATTTTTTTATGATAAATTGTTTTTGTTTCAAATGTAATAAATGTAATGCACATCCAAAATTATAACACTTATATACATATTTATGCACTTGTAATGTTACCTTTTTACTTGAATAATTCGATTAATAAGGTAATTTGAATAACTCGGAAACTATTATTATCTCTGATTCCCTATCAATATCTTCAATTCTTCCTTAATTTTTTCCTTTTTAATCCATTTTTCCGGTATTCATATTTAAGTTAAAAAATGTTCTCACGAATAAAGGCTTACGTCTCATGAAAAAAGTAACTTATAAAAATATAAGGGAAAAAGTCTAAAATAAAGATAAGGTTAAAATACCTTTCCCCTCTATCTCCCCCACCCCTTTCTCAGAAAGGAATAGAAAGAAAAAGTTTTATTTTAAGAAAGAGAATGATGTTTTAGGTCAAGCAGATCTTGTTTTAATACCGAAATAGGCTTAAGCCTCATCGTACAATCCTCAAAAAACGAATATATCGATGATGAGCGAAGACATCTACCTAAAGTTATTGATTATTGGAAATGTGAGGAGCTGTACTTCAACGTTTCCTGGCTGGTTTTTTGATTTACTTCAAAAAGTATATTTTCTGAAGCGAGTGAACGTACATAATTTCCTAAGTAATGAAAAAATAATGAACAGTAATAGTTTTTGTTCTCGTCATTAAATTGAATCTGTTGGGGTGCAAAATCAATAGTAGTTTTTAATTTATCAAGAACATAGAATTATTGACGCATAGAAAATTCTTTTTCAACCTTTCCTGTCAATGATTATAAAAAATGAGTAGACGCAAATGAAGTTAAAAAATAAATTTTTCTATACGAAAAAAAAAAAGAAAATAAAATAAAAAGTGGACAAAATGTAATTCATAAACAACAATTCATTGTAGTCAAATCATTATTATACATTAAAAAGGATCGTAAAATAAACGATTCGCTACGCACTCGCTACACATCTTTGCGACGTGTTCTCTGCACATCGGCTGGTTGCATGTCATGCATTTGTAAAAAAATTTGCAATCAAAATGACGTTTAGAGAGTGTCGAACGACGTGCCACGCCAGCCTTGAGAATGGAATGGCCACTTGGGAAAGACAATTCGCCCTCGATACAAATTTTCTCGTATACCGGATTTTATCACGTATCGTACTACGGGGTTACGTACATCCCACGCCGAACTTCCAGAATGTCCTACTCGACAACCAAGCGACTACTGACGACACCGATTGGGAGTCTGCTATTGGGTGCCTTATATACTTTTCCCACAAGGTCTTAGCCTCCCCCCTCTCCGCTTCATTCGAGATGGCACAACTCGACGAAAGGTCGTGAGGTTATAGTAACCCAAACTTAAATTTAAACCTACTTTGGTCCTCAAATAAGATCCATTTGACTTCGGACAGGATTCTCTTTCTTAAAATAAAACATTTTCCTTTTGTTCAGTATCAGAGGAACTTTTAAAAGAAAAAACTCAATGGCCCATATCTTCTTCAATCTTTATCTTCCTGTCCAAGTTCATTCTTCATGTATATACTACATTCAAAATTGCAACTTCATTCTCTTCTTTCAACATACCCAGTAAAAGAAACTATTTTGAGTGAATTGCGGCGAATTATTATTCTTGAATTCGCCTAAATCTTGCTTTCTGATTCGTTAAAACGAATTGAGCCAGCGCGAATTGAATGCATGTCAATTCGCCTTAATTCGTGGTTATTGGCCTGTAGTTCCCTGGGTTGGACAAGTCACCTTTCTTCGGTAGGAGTACAGTGCGTCCTAACACCGGCCAATGCGAAATGGGCGTCTCCGACTTAAAATATAAGGTAAAGATCCTGGCCAGATGTTCGTGCGTAGGAGTTAACTACTTCCTTCAGAAGTTCTTGATTCAATCCGGTCCAGCAGCGGAGAAGTTCTTTGTGCCCCTCAGTGCTTTCTCCACCTCGTCGGCAGTAAGTGGTGGACATTGTTCGTTGGACGTTATGAGGTTGTTGCACATCTCCTTGAAACGCATGATGATCTCAGTGTCTTCATGCAATAGGCGTTGAACTTCGTAAATCTCTCTTCAAAAAGTCTTTACCTCCTCGGACGTAGGCGGCTTATTGATAGAAACAAGTGATGGTCCAGAGGCCGGACATCTGCGAGAGATCCTCACGGAGGGCGTCATCTATTTCAGCCAGGTTTTGGGGCTTAGGAGGAACCTGGATGTTGACGTTTCTCCTCGTCCTAAGATCGCCATCATCTCTCGGGGGATGCCTGATTTCCGCGGTTGGTCTTAATGTATTTGTCTGGTGTGGTGCGTGTGTGCCTAAATACCTCTCTTCGCCCTCCACCACATAAGTAGGATTTTTCTAGTTGATGGTCATATACCTAAGCGATGGTAGTTTCATTCCAGACGCTGTAGAGTTACGAATGCGTGCGTCGAAATGAGTGACCTCACGACTGAAGAAAAAGTATATCTCATTGAGTGCTTCTACTCCAGAGGTAAAGTGTATGCAAACGCGTATAGATAATTCAGAACTGATTTTGGACAGCATAGAGTGCTAGTGAAAACACTCTAAAAATGTTTGAAAATAATTCTTATTCATGATCACGTTTTGTCTCATGAATTTTTCTAACTGAATTCCACTCAAATGCATTTTTTTCGACAGGACTATTGACAATTTTAGACAGTATGGCTCTCTTCAGGACCGTAGATATGATGCTGCGGGCCCTTCATACACAGTTGTGACGGAATAAACAGTGGATGAAGTAGAAAAATATTTTTCAGATAATCGAAATTCCACCATTAGAAGAGCTGCTCAAGTACTAAAAATTTGAAAATCTTCGCTACACAGGATTGTAAAAAACTTTTTGAAATTGAGGAGATCCTTATAGAAAACTACAATACTTAACTTTTTAGGATACCCTAAATTTGCTCACGCAGGAATTGAGTGACCACCTTACTCCCCAGATTTGAACCCCTGTGAGTTTTTCTTATGAGATTATATTGAAGATCACTCTCATTCCGAAAATTCAACAACAACAGAAGAATTGATGAAAGCTATCAGAAAAACTGTAAATAGTATTTCAGATGAAATATTGAGTAATTTTTTGTATAGTTCTCGAAAAAGAATTGATTGTTGCTCGAGTGGTGATGGTGAACACTTCGAAAATATTTGTCATTAAATTTATCGATTTTAAAAAATGTGAAATAAATGTATTGAGATATTATTAATCATAATAAATTTGTGTATGAGAAAAACCTCCGAATTTCTTCTTCTGAAAGCAATTTGAGGCATATTGATATCTGCATGCATTTAAAAAAAATTGCCGATGAGTTTCCGCAACTTCCCGTGGGACACCCTGTACTATGAGTCGGTGGTCCCTCAGTGCTTTCTTCATCTCTTCGTCAGTGATTGGTGGACATTGTACCTCGGACAATATGCGGTTGTTGCATAACTCCCTGAAACGGATGATGTTCTCATTGTCTCCATGCAATGGGTGTTGAACTTCGTCAATCTCTCTTCAGAAAGTCTCTACCTCCTCGGACGTAGGCGGATTATTGCCAGAAACAGAGGGATCGCTGGAGAGGTGCGATGGGTTAGCGAGGAACTGTTGATTCTCCCTGACCCACCCTCCCTCTTCTGTATTGTCTTCCTGGCGTCAGATAACACCCGTATTTTGTCAACAATGTGCTGCTTGGTAGTCAGCAGCTTCGACTTGTTCAATGTGTGATGGTGGATCCTCAGTTCGTGAGCGAACTTTAGGAGCCTTACCGTAAAAGGCCTACCAGATGTTATGTAGTCAACCACACTCTGAATACGGTACGCGTTCTGTCTAGCCCAGCCAATGTTTTTGTTCAGTTGATGCAAGCGCCTTTCAGTCTTTTGATCGATCGTCGGCTTTACCCTTCGATTTGAATCGGCCAAAGCTCTCACCGCATCATAAACTGAACAAGTGATCGTTCAGAGGTCAGACTCCTCCGAGAGATCATCACGAAAGGCGTCATCCATTTCAGCCACATTTTGAGGCTTAAGAGGAACCTGGATGTTGGTGTTTCTCGTCGTCTTGAAATCGCCATCATCTCTCGGAGTATGTCTGATTTTCGCGGTTGATCTTAAATTCGCTTCCATTTCTTCGTCTGCGGCTTTTTGTTGCCGCGGTTGGGGAAGCGCTCCGCGTATATATCCTGTTTGCAAGAAGTTGTCGGCGCTGTTGCGAAACATGCAATAGCTCGGAATGTTTCTGGCACCACAGAGTGTGCAGGCGCGCCATGTAACCCCTGCGAGCAGGGGTAATGCTGGCATCGTAGCAGTCCAGCACCTCACATCTGAGTCGATCCGTCTACTCTAGACGTCGACCGTCTCGCCGATCCGTCATTGTGTTTCCATCCAAGTTATTTGCAGCACCCCGAACTCTGGGGCGATCGGCACTGTTTGACGACCCATTGTCGGGTGCTCTGTGCGTTCGATCATTTTGGACCGCATTCACAACTAGGTTTGGTGTTATCATAGTTGTTCCCACGAGCAGTTAGCTCGCATGCAAGGAAAAGGCTGATACTCTAGGAGGTCGCCCGGTATCCCAGAGATACCGTAAAAGACACATCACTCGTGCCATTCAGCTTTCGGCACGGTTGTTCACACTTTAGCTTAGGGGTTTTTCCTGTGGGATCATCCCTGGATAATTGTCCGCGACTGCTTATTAACTTTTGTAACCGTATTCAGCAGAAACTCTTGGCACAGGGATCCTCTTTCCGCAACCTGAGGACGCGACTGGTGGCTTTGTCATAGGCCGTCCGATTCGATTCCAAGGGAACTGAACTGAACTCAACAAGGTCATGGTGTCAAAATAATTTAGTATTTGGATATGTCATTCTAAAGTAAAAATAAAGGTACACGTATTTCACTGATTGCCTAAAAATTTTGTTGTTGATTTCTTATAGTACTCAAGATTTCTTTCTTTGTTAGACGTTGGGATTCTTGTTCTTTCGATTGATCTAAGAAAAATTAAAAAGTTTAGAAACATGACAAATTATCGGCAGATTTTCTGAAATTCTTGAAAATGGATTTTCTCAAAAACCACACATTTGAATTTTTTCAGAGAGATAGATGGCAATACCTACTACATATTCTATGAGGTTCGTTCCTAGTCAACCACTACTTCATATTGAAAAAAGTTATTTCTGAAATAACTCCAAATTTATCACTTTTTTCGGAAATAACTAGCCAAAATGGGAAAATGTGAAGAAGATAATGCCATTTTGTTGAAAACGTCACAAGAAAAGTATTTTACACTCCTTCGATATTTGGCACCGCGCCAGCTAACTCTCCATTACAAAATGAATCATATAGCGTGTCATTCGCCGTCTTGATCTGAGACATTATTTTTTACTCATCATTCTTTTGTTTCTTTCTGGAAAACATTTGTAGTTTCAACGCAGTTATTTTTCGTAAAAAAACCCAAGGAAAGGAACTTTTATTGTGAAAGTTCGAACTCAAGTATTTTTTTTTGATCTGATATTAGCCTTATTGTAGCTACTTCAAAATTTGAAACGAAAAGTAACTGCGTGAAAAACACGAATATTTTCAAGATGGAAACAAAGAGATAATCAATCTTGAAACAACTTTTGATTAACTTGGTAGTTACTTTCTGCTAGGTCGACAGTAGAAAAAGATACTATTAAACTTTCAAAATCATTATAACATTAGTGTTATGATGTAGAAAATCAAGAAATCAACAATTAGAGGCTTTTCTCACCTGTATAAAATCCATAGTTTAGAGAACATTGATTTTCAGTTCCTTTTAACCCAAATTTTTACTAATCCCATTTAGCAGCCGCCTGAATAACATCGTCCTGTAATATTGTTTTGTTAACTTGATTATCTCATGATCAAGGAGTTGTGGCACAGAAGTAGGATTTTTTGGCAAAAACTTCACTGCGAAATTCATCAGGAAGACGAATTTTTCGGGAGGAGCAGGGCAGTTATCGATGAAAAGAAGAATTTGTCTTCTCTGCAATAGCGTTTTTTAACCACAGTAACTAGCCACACATTGAATAATTCTCCTGTCATCCAAGCTTTCTTTGATTTTTATATTCACATGGAAGTGACAGAAAGTTCTTTAAGCAGCAAGATTTTGCAGATTTTTCATTCACAAGCGCCGGTAATTTACCGGTTATATTTGAATTACAGCACAAAAGTACTGTGAGTTGCTCTTCACTTCTTTATCCACTATGAAAGTCATCTGTTCTCATGGTCATTGTATGATCAGGGATGCGATGGTAGAACATACCGAAATCATCAGCATTGAAAACATCGTCTGGAGCGTATCTAAAAAGAATTTGCGAAAGGATATCATTGATCCAAGTGTTTTCACTGTCCACGTTAACAGCCGCCGATTCGCCACAGATTTGACGGTGAATAATACCATGACGCTTGCGGAAATGTTCTATCCAACCATTTGAGGCTACAAAATTGGTTACATTGGTTAAATTGGTTACATCGTTACCCCTGATCCCCGTAAGACCAGGAACCCATATGAGAGTCACGTTTTTCTTTTCTGCCAGTTGGTTTAATGCCTTTTGGCATTCCCAAACCAGCCGGTTTTGCGTCTCGCCGGTTATCGCAACGTGTAGGGGCTCCTCGCAGAGCATGTAACCTATCGCCGCCATAGTGTAGTCCTCATTGCTTCCGTCACACCCCATAAACGCTAGCGTTTGCAATCATCGCAGTCTATCCTGCATCGTTTTGAATGTTGCCCTTGGTCACCAGACCACGGCCACGAGCCTTGTTTTTAGGACAGCTGAGTAGAGTCAGGCGATCATTTTAGGCCCTAAACCCCATGTCAGACCAAAAGTTCTCCTACACAACCAAAATACCGTGACGAATCTTCTGTACTGCGTTTCTAGATGCTCGCCCAGTTCAGTTTACTGTCCAGGATTACTCCCAAATATTGAACCAACTCTTGGATCATCTGCCTTAGACCACGGAATACAGGAGACTCGACCTTCGGTGCTTTGTATCCCTGTCCAGCTCACTAGCTGGCTTGGCACGCCGCACCTCAAAGCCTCCCGGCGGATGACTTCCGTGGGGGGTATTGCTGAAGGCACCCTATATATCCAGGAAGGTCCTCACAGCGTACCCCCCTGTTCAAGCTGCTGCTCCACCTTTGTGACTACAGCATGGAGCACAGTTTTCACAGAGTAGCCTGGCTGAAAGGCGTGCTACCGTCTGTACACTGGAGACGCTATTAGCACCTCATCCCTGATATATCTTTCGACCAGCTTCTCTGGCGTCTTTAAAATAAACGACGTCAGACTGATCGGTCTAAAGTCTTTAGCAGGGTCTTCGGCATTCCCAAACCTCCTTCCCAGGTTTGGGAATGAAGACCACTCTGCCGTCATTCCATGCTGATGACACGTGCTTAAGGGCGATACTCGCCCTAAATAGTTTTGTCAGAGGGGTGACAACACTATCCGTGCCCTTCTTTACGAGCACTGGATAAACGCCGCCGCCCCTGGTGACCACCATCAGGTGGCCCCGGGTTTCCTCCTTGTCCTTGGCAAACTCGCCCCCTGCAATATCAACAGGATTGACTGAGGCCGAGGGAGGCGCTGATTAATCATTGGGCCTACATTCAAGAAAATGAATGGAAAAAACGTGAACATGACGTGAATCACGGTGAACATTCAATTTTCTTCAAATAAAAACTATTTCATCGCAGTTTCTGTCACAAGAACTAAGTCTACAAAGAATTTAGTATTTTTTAAAATAATTCATAATAATGAGAAAGGTGAAATGCATGACTTTCGGACAAAAATTTGCTTTCGAGGTATGGCGAGAAGTTCAAATCAAAATTCTGTTGTCTCCATTTGAACATTGGTATATTATTACTTTTTGTCAATATAAAATTATAATATTATTTTAACATTTTATTATTATTATTAACGATTATAAATAATGAATGAAAATTTTCAAGAACTTCTTAAAACATTGTAAGAATACTTGCATTATAACCAAATGAGAACCATTTATTATTACACTGAAATGGTCCCATGAGAACTGTGGTTAACTAAAGGAGGGGGGAGAGAAGGTGCAAAAAAATAAGCGAAAAAGGCCCCAAAAATGTTTCGCTCCGATGTTTATTTTGGGCACAAAATAGGTTACAAGCTGTATGTACGTGTGAGAATGTGTGGAGTGCGCGCGCCGCGTCAACCAGGCAGTTCCCTCACCGAAGCGAATATCATTACACCGTCCGCTAGTGCTCGAGTTTGACCAATTGGAAAACTCGTCATGCATGATTTTGTTTTACGCAAATATGAACTGTAAAAAAAGTGGCTGAAAATTACAACATTAATCATGGCAAAAATTGAAATAAAAATACCACTGATTAACGTGGCAAATTTATAAAAAAATTGTGAAGTCACAGCGACGAACGTGGTGTAATTATAACAAATTATTACCAATAGTAGAAAGGCTAAGCACTATTGTTAAAATGAGGTAGCTCTAACAAATAAGAAATTCAATAATCAACAGCCCCCAAAATGCACCCCTATCACTTTTAACAAAACAGTTCCGAAGTGTTTACAAGTGAAACAGCCATAAAATTCATAAACTGAAATAGATCATCCAGGTCACCTTCACGAAACTCCAGGTTATGTTTTCGACCCCACAATGATATTCAACAACCCCCAGAATTAACCTCTATCACTCTTAATGAAACAATTCCAAAGTGTCTCCATTAATTTATTATTTTCTTATTATTATACCATTCAGCCAAATCCCTTTCGGAGTAAACGTAACTCGTTCGGTTCTGGCCTCGTTTCACCACTGGGGATTAAGGAATTTGTATGGTAAATTTAGGTACAAGATGCAGGAGGAAAAGGAATGGGTTCTAGATCAATCTCACAACGTCGCTCCGACAACAGTCGCTTGATCAATCTCTCTAGCAATCAACCCAGGTGAAGAGCTACGAAAAGCCATTATAATTACGGGAATAATTATAACAAACCACTGAAAAAATCTCTTCCGTTACATTCATGCATCGTTTCATGCACGCTCATGTATTTCTACGACTTCGAATATTCCTTCTCTTCAGGGTCTCATTCACTTTTCTCCTATGATTTTCTTGATACGTCTAGGTCTCGCTACCGTACAACACTGGGGGTGCAAGCACAGAGTTATATATTGCAATTTTAGCTTTATTCGTCACATTTTTACTTCTAGTAATAGCTTGTACACTGCCGACAATCTTTCTACCCTCGTTTATACGTCTGGATATCTCTGCATCAATCCTTCCATCAACAGTAAATAAGCTTCCAAGATACACGAACTCATCAACTTGTTCTATCCTCTCTTCGTTTAAGGCAATGTTGCA